>PPLB01008190.1:59361-73256 GCA_003706365.1 Citeromyces siamensis
GAGCGACACGATTTTTTTTTTTTTTCACCGAATAATCCTTCGAAGTCAATTTCTAAAGGCCGCGATATAACCTCAATCCACGATCGCCCTCATCGATAACACCGATAGCTTCATCCGCAAAGTCCTCTATTTGACTTGCGAAGGTCGCTACAGACGTATGATTGACTATCGCCTCTCAGCTCGCGACAATATTGCCACATTGCGGAGTACTCCAGGTTGTGCCTTCGGCCTCATGGTCATCGACGACCACGTGAACGTACTTACTTTCGGAGATACCAAAGAGCCGACGAATACTATGCACGCCTTTGCGAACTGCAACTTCGCCCCGAGGATGTCCAAAAACATTGCCTGAACTTATCAAGTGGTTTTCAAGAATCGCAAAACTCATTGCCAGCAAGGACGGCGCATCCGTTCACAGCGGCCAAAAGAAGAAATCAAAGGTAAAATGCACGTACTGTAACATACCTGGCCACTCCGAGAGTGAGTGTAGACACAAAATCCCGGACAATGATCAAGCATTGCCATCCAAAAGCTGTGCAAATCTACAGGCTACCGCTACATCACAAAGAATCCTCATTGACTCCGGGGTTCCAAATCTCCGTAGTCAACAAATTCAGAAAACTTACAGCGAGTATAAGCCCACAGACGCACCTCAGATCCCTGGTGATGACGGCGCGGAGCCACATCAAATTGATCGTCACCGACCACGACAACAACGCCATCGTTATTGGATGCGACTACAACCCTCAGATGACTTCTTCACTGATATCGACATCAGCCATCACGAAAAACGACTGCCGCTATCAGGAAACAAGGAAATGCGCATCTATAGCCAAAGGACGAACGGAAAAGGTTATCGCTCTCTTCATCTTGGAAGCGCTCACCATCAACTAATCTGGATGGTGTGCGCATCCTCACATCACTCACACCATCAAGCTCGATCAATCGCGGACGACCCCTATAGCGTGTCCCATCTCACTCTTGGCTGAAGCAAGAAAGCTTGCTTCTTTCAATTTTGGGATAAAAGTGAACGCATATAGCATCTTTGCATCATGCGCCCACCACTTTACTCGCATCAAACGCAGATACTCCATTTTCGCCACTTTTGATACACTGATCACATTCTGAACAACTCCTGGAACCCACAACTTGTTTGTGGGTGTTATATTTCTCCCTTTTCTGGTGACAGGAGCACGATTTCGTTAAATGCTTCATCAGGTACAAAAAATTTCACTAATTTCATCGCCGAAATACCTTGTTCTTTCTTCGGCCGAGCCAACACGTCTCTGATTAGCTTTTTGTCGAGCTATCCTGTCAAACACATAATCACACACATCCTCACGACTCTCAACAACACCCTAGTTCGATTCCACTTTGTTACGACTGGGACAAAACCAAAAACTTTGCACTTTATCCACTTTGGCTAGTGACTAGCTCGCCAAGGTCTTTTTCCACATAAACCACAGTTCTCGTTCTTATACGACAACGAATTCATGATCGCTGTAGTCAAGATAACGTCCACCGCTTTTCAATTAGCCGAGACTGGCATACAATGAGATCACAACCTCATTTTCTCAAGGCATCCCTTTGCGTTTGGTTTTGACCACATCGAATGCGTTGAGAATGCATCTTTATGTTTGTGCTATGAAACCAGCACCCCTGTCGAAATCGCATACTAAACACCTTCAAGTTATCGATGACGATAGAAGAGTCTTACTTTTTTGTTGTCGTGTCACGTCCCTTTTTACTTTCAAGCAAGAACAGACAGTCATGAAGTTCTACAGCCCTCTAACTTTAAGGCAGAAGAAAATGCCAGGCGAATCATGTCCATCCGAGGTCCTCGCCTCTTATTTACTTCACGTTCTTCTCAGATGATGACGTCGCTTTCAGAGAATTTTACGATGTTCCGAGAATTTCCATTTTCTGAACCAAAGAGACAGATGACACTTTCATCGGGCGAATAAAGTTTCTAGGCGCGATCCAATACGATCTCTTGGTGGATTTTCTAGTTTGGATAATTTCAAGCAAACTTTCGCGTCTTCTATGACTCGAAGAATATCGCAATGGCTTTTGAAGCGCAGGTATTTTATACCTTTACTCTGGAAAACAGCCCAAGGGAAAAATGACACCTCATATTCTCTGCACCAGAAGGAACTGACACGACAGTTTTGCTATAGATTCATCGAGCAATGCGTAGACTCACCTGATGACTTTTAAAAAAGGTGACATAACGAGCCATGGGCGGGTCATAACAGTAGTTACAAGATGCTCATCAGACGTAGGAGCAAAAGACTTTATTCTAGGGCGTGTTAGGGACGGCAAAACATAGAGCTTGAGAGTATTTCATGTCATCGCTCTGGAAAGTAACTGACAGAAACAGCAGGCTTAATATGCGGGAGATGTGTGATCAAAAGTAAGAGGCACTTAGAACTAGGTCTACCTAGTTTTAAGGCAGGGCAGATGACCCAGTGAGTAATTTGCTACACCCCAGACTGAAAATTAGCGTAGTGCAATGAAACAACCGCAGGTGATGCTGAAAGCGCTACAAAAAAAAAAAAGGAAAAAAAAAGAGAGACAGTGAGTGAGCAAATGACTAACTGCTATGTAATATCCTTGCTCAATACACTAAGTGGTCTTCTTAGCCTTCTTAGTCTTGAGTGGCTGTTTGAGCAGGTCCAAGATCTTCTCGTCGGTGATAGACTTGTCGGACTTGACTTTGGAAATATCTGGGGAGGCAGACGCAAACTTGACCAAACCGTTCTTAGTCAAACCAAAAGTGGTGTAGAATTGGGCAACAACAGCGTCTTGGGATTCCTGCATAACGTCGTAGTTGATCATAACGTTGTGGTTGCAGCACTCCACGAGACCCATCCTGCCCTTTGTGGGCTCGTCGAGGTTTCTGATGGAGAATGGGAACAACGAAGCCTTCTGCTTAACCTCTCCGAGCACAGCGTGAGAAGCCTTGAGCTTGAGCTTGTAACTGTTCCCTGTGAGCTTGTAAATGGTGGTTCTCACGTCTGGCGCCTGTTTCACCGAGCCGTTACCGGTGGAAACGAGAATGTCCAGCCCGTACACTTCGCCTTCTTCAAAGACACAGGTGGAAACCTGGGATCTCTGAGACTCTGATGGGTTGATGATGATCTCCTTCTCACCGATCAAAACGTTTCTCTCTTGATTGTGACTCAGCATGCCTTCTAAAGGAACGCAGTCAAAGCTCTTGGCAACCTGATCAACAACGTTAGTCACGTCCCAGTTCTTATTTCCTGGTTTAATGGTTCTCAATGCAGCTTCAGAGGCGTAGTAAGCGGCAGAGATCACGTCAGCAGCACGACCACTAATCTCGGACTCGCCTACAACAACTGTGTCACCAGCAATCGATGCAAAACCGTCGATTTGGGCTCCCAGCTGAATTTTCACCACATCTCCAGCCTTGAGTTGCAGGTTCGACTCTTCCTCAGGTGAAATTGGGGAGAGGTACGCAGCAACGTTGTTGGGGGAGATGGAAGTTGGGAAAGCGATTCCTTTAGAGATTTTTGAAGTTTTCCTGTTGTTGTAAACGTCGCATAATTTAGAGTCGAGGAACTCGTCTCCGCCAACGCAAATGTCGTAAACTTTGGCTCCAGCAACAACAAGAGTCTTGACGTGGCTCAAAGCTTGTGACGCGATGTCCCCGGCAAGTTTGTACTTGGAAATGACGTCAGAGTTGCTCAAAGAGTAGTCTGGCTTTTTTTCAACTTTTTCAGTGGACATTTTTGGACAAGAGGTGTTGGGATGCACAGTTTTTTTTTTCTCCTTCAAAGATGCCTAGAGTGCATCCGCACACCGCGAAGAGCTCCATGCGTCATGCAGAAGGTACATAGTGCTGCATGATTCGTGTTGCTGACTTGGTATCGCACATGGCGAGTCTTGTGTTCTCTTCTTGCACTTGGATGCGCTTTGGTCGAATCTTGAAGCACCATGTGCTTATGAAAATGAACCACCAATCATGAATCACCGGGGATCACAAACAAACTTGTATTACGCCATTCTCAAGGGAAAAAAGAGTATCCTGAGCGCAGCCAACTTCTGGCTCATTGACACAAAAAGAGCTATGCCTGAGATTGTTGAGATATGAACCTGTGCATGTGACGTGTGGACGTATGCGGCAGGCATGCACGACGTGCATAATGAATGGGGGAAGAATCAAACCTCTAGAAGCATATGCAAAAGAACAAAGAAAAAGGAAAAAACGCAAAAGCGTGCAGTAGCTACTTGGTGCATTCAGTATATCACAGAGTTCCGGGTGCAAGCCGGCACGTTTTTCTTTCAGAATCGCATAAAACAAGATTGGACTAAGGGATTCACACTGTCACTTTGAGCTGGCATGTGCAATCCCACAGCTGTAGTTTTATGGTACGAATGGAGTCAATCGCCCGTTGACGCTACTGTTGAAGATGTGCCAATTTCTGAATCAGCAGCACTAAACGTCTGGGCTTAGACGGCCAAAGGAGCAAGAAACCAAGATCGTTACTCTTTGCGATTTCGACGCCCCATAAGCATTCTTCAGTATCTCGACCATTATTTCTTTACGTCGCCATATGTGAGTATCATATACATTACTAAGAACAGCACGTATACCATAAAGCCAACCGGGGCTCAACAAAGGGTTGAATACGATGAATGACATGGCAAAAATCGGCCGTATCTGCTCCAGTCGTATGTGCAGTATACTGCATATAATGCTGGGTGGTGCAAATGGGTTCATTAAAAGGACCCAATGACTGGGTGAAATCAGCAAAACTCCTTACGCGGTCTTCCACCTCCATCGGTAATGAGAACATGAATACACAACGGTCAATCGGCTGCAGGATCACCGATATGGGTACCATCAAAGCAGCGTATGTTAAGGAAATATAGACCACTTTTGCACGGACTAGGTCTGTGGGGAAATGAGTAATGGCTGATTTTGCGGAATAATAGCCATATAAGGGAGCCGACTCGCACAGAGAAGAGGGAGGAATATATTGTACACTACAGGAAAACAATATGAGAACAGGAATCGGGATGACTCCTCTAACGATGAAGCCAGTTAACGACACTCGTCTTTGACTATGCACCACACTCCCAACGATCGCAAGAAATTTTCCTACTGGGATGGACATACCGCATTACTCAGAGATTCGCAAGTGTCTTGGGCGGTGTGAGGGTCACGGCTATGCCTTCTGTGGCTGAGAACTTGCAAACGAAAGCCTCGTTTTTCGGGCGAAAATAACAAGCGAGCCGTTACCATAGAGCAGCAAGTGCGAAAGAGAAACCAGAGCACGCTATCTGTGGGAGAAGAGCCTTATCTAAACGATCAGAGTGCATTTCGAACCCCTTGCATCGAATTTTTCACGATGTAAGGTGGTGAGTCATCAGATGTCGGACAAAAAGGTTGATCCGCTCAAGTCGTTTATTGCAGGCGGTACTGCGGGTGCCATAGAAGGCGTAGTCACATACCCTTTTGAATTTGCCAAGACGAGGCTTCAGCTCGTGGGAAAAGACTCGACGTTATCGAGGAATCCACTCGTTTTAATAACCCAGGTAGCTAGAAACCAAGGAGTGGGTGCACTTTACACGGGATGTCCTGCCTTTGTCATCGGTAACACGGCAAAGGCGTCTGTGAGGTTTTTGGGGTTTGATTCTATTAAAAAACTCCTCTCTGATAAAGAGGGAAAGCTTTCTGGTCCTAGAGGTGTGATTGCCGGCTTAGGGGCGGGCTTGCTAGAGTCTATAGTGGCGGTGACGCCGGCAGAGGCCATCAAGACGGCGATGATCGACGACAGACAAAACGCAAAACCAAAATACCAGACCGGCGGTGTTTCGGGGACCGTGCGGCTTGTGCGTGACTTGGGTGTGAGAGGCTTGTATGCCGGGCTCGTGCCTGTATCACTGCGGCAGGCGTCCAACTCTGCCGTGAGACTGGGATCCTACAACGCGATCAAGACGTTTATCCAGACCGCGACAAACACCAAGCCTGGAGAGCCACTGAGTTCGTCGCTCACTTTTGCAGTGGGTGCGTTTGCTGGCGTAGTAACGGTGTATGCCACTATGCCTATCGACACTGTCAAGACGAGAATGCAGTCTCTCGGTGCGGATAAAATGTACACCTCCACGTTGAACTGTTTTGTGAGGATTTTTAAAGAGGAAGGCGTGCTCACTTTCTGGAAGGGCGCCACCCCGCGATTGGGGAGATTGATTTTGAGCGGTGGTATCGTCTTTACCATCTACGAAAAGATGTTGGTGTTGCTTAATTAGAGGTTTATAGAGGCATGGGGTCACGAGGGAGGGTTAAGCAGTTTTTTCGCTCCAGATTATATGCGTGAATACACTGATCGATCAATTTTGCTTCCTTCAGCAACGTTTATCAAATTCAGGAAGGATCGTATTGACTTTGCTGTTAAAATTTCATTGGGAAAAAGAAAGTACACCAGTAACAGACTTTGCGGCCGACCTGGGTCCCGCATGAGCGAGCGTTGGAGTTTCACTGTACATGACACCCAATGAGAACAAAGCAGGTTCAGGACCGCCACCTGTAAACCAACGGTGGTTCTACGTTTGATGGAAATAGTGTACTAGTCGCTTTTAATGTCCGACAATATGGAGTAAAAACGAGCAAATCAGAAATCATTACACGACGGTGCCACCAAAAGGATTAACCGGTCACAACAAGCCAACGTCAACCGTGCATCCGTTCCTACTGATCCACCAACACTACACGGTCGGGGGCGCACTGGAGATGACGCGCTCCATTCTCTTTGCTCTGTGGAACGCAATCAAAGCCCTCACAAAAACAAACAGACCCAGAGCAAGCAGCGCGTACCCGAAAACGGAGGAATCGTCCAACCCATCGGCCGGGTTGTCGCTCACCCCGGACAGAGTGCTGGTGTACGAGTCCTCGTAACCTTCCAGACTGGCAGACTGGTCCACGTTGTACAATTCGGGGGAGTTGGGCTCGAACCGCGTGTCCTGCGTGACTCCTCCAAAGGAGAAAATGCCAGCCGGGAGCATCTGGAAACCCAGATTCATAAATGTGATACCGAGACCCGCCCGAGAACCTTCTTTCGCAGCGTGCGACGTGTGCAGGAGGTAGGTGAGCACAAACCCTACAAAGGAAAAAGTGGACGAAACCATCAGGTTCCACAAGAAATTGGCCACTCCACCCACTGGTAACCCGTCTACGAAAACCTCGTCCTCGTAACCGGGCGCCAGAACGGTCGATTCCCAGTACGGCGGCGTAGCATCCTGCAGCACCTCGTCATATGAGGGTAACGACTCCTCGACAGGTTGAGCTGAAGGCTTGGCCATCAGATTATTGAAAACACCATCGTTTTGCCGCCCGCCGCCGACTCGCTCGCGCTGCGGGAGTCGAACCCTCGACAGCCAGTCTAGAAACCTTCTTCTCGCACTTGGCCGCGTCGGCTCGGGATCCTGGACCGTCTCCATCAGCTCGTGTTGCATCTCGTTTGGTTCTTGGTTGAGTCTGGCGTCGTCTATTCGCTCCGCGGAGCTCTCATCTGGTGGCGTCTCGCTGCTGGACCCGGGCTTGTCGTCCTGGAACGAAGACAGTAGCATCTCTTGCTCGTATTCGGCTTCTACGGCTGAATTCTGTTTCATCGTAGGCGCAGTGGTGAAAGGATGTGCTTTGACTCCACCTTTACCTGAGTGTACCTACTTTTCCGACCTGGTGTGTATTTTTGAAAAACGACAGCACGAGGAAATTCAGCACTATTGTTTTTACTTCACTCATCAGA
Organism: Citeromyces siamensis; assembly: GCA_003706365.1. Taxonomy (NCBI): domain Eukaryota; kingdom Fungi; phylum Ascomycota; class Pichiomycetes; order Pichiales; family Pichiaceae; genus Citeromyces; species Citeromyces siamensis. Next base: position 67,134 of record PPLB01008190.1, read on the forward strand.
AATCACGTTGCTGTGGACCTAGATCCGTCATCACTGCTTCGAGTCCCTTTGAGTGACACGAACATACCCCAACTGCAATCAATGGTTGTTTCTCCGATTGCCTCTGAGAGGGATCGTTTCAGAATGAATCACACAAAAGTCCAAGAACGTGCACTACATCTCCATAATAGTGAAAGAGTATCACGAGACGAGAGCCGCAGAAATCGCTCCATCTTCCAAGATCACGTGTCTTGCTGACGACGGGAGATATCATTCATTTATAAAGGACCGTTTTGCTTTCACCTCCAGCGCGGGCAAATCTCTTTGTCTGCAGGTGTATGGATTTATCTGCAATGTCACTCTTCCCTTTCGTCTGCTGTTTGGAACTCTTAGATTCTCGCTGGCTGACTTGAATCGTCGTCGCGTTTCATCCGCAAAGTCTCAGGAAAGCCATTGTACTAATGCAAGTCAACTCAGTATTTGTTAGCAGGTGTAACGCTATTAGTGGACTTTAATACTACGGTCTATGAAACTGGTCGAGACGCAATTGCTTTTTTCCACAAGATAATTTTTCATTCTAGATTGATCCTGTGTTCATTGTTGCTCGCGTTAGATTATTACAACCAGTATATTGGGAAAGGAGTCATGCGGTATGATTGAGCATACCACAGAGACGAAGGTTCCAATGGTTCTGGTGTTTTAGACGACCAACACAGCAAGGGTGACCCATCCCGGGATAGTGAAGCGTTGACTTGATTGTTTAATAAAGAATGCTTCACCTGAAAGCTCAACAAGGGTTGAACGCACCAAAAGCAGATAACCCCAAAGGGGAGAAGATGCCTCACTTGATAAAACGTGATCTGTGTGTACTGGATTGTCTTAGATTCTCCTCTCTGTTGTGAGCCCTATTTGTAGTGTGGTGTACATGAACGACACGCATAGCTGTTGAGATGAGACCTGCGGGCGTATGCAGCAGAATGCATAACATGCATAATGAAGGTTGAGGAAGAATATTCAAAAGAACTATAAAAGGAAAAAGTAAATAGCTGTTAGTTCGTGAAAAGTACATGCTATATGATGAACAGAGAATACTTTTCCAACAATGGCTATGCATGATGATGACGTTAGGCTTCATTAGGAACCTATGTTCCAACAGCCCCCCTGACGCCGAATCGTCTTCATATATCTTCTATGATGTTCTATGCATTGTTGGTTAGAATTATCTCCTTGTGTAACCTGTTGGACCTCATCAAACTGGCCGAATCTTCAAAGCCTATTAGATTCAACAATGGATTGGCCAGCTCAGTGGTATTGCACGTTTAATGATGTTGGGTTCGGCTAGTGATATAGAAACTGTGTCCTATCGATGTGAGGGTAAACGTCTCCAATTAAGGTATCCTTCTTTGGATGAAGCTGGGAACGATTTGAGGCAATTTTGAATTTCATATTGAATGACGGTTGTAGGCTAGCCATCCATTCTGCTTTGAGGTTCATTAGTATGAAATGGTTGATGTCCAATCACGATGTAACAAGAACCTTGAATATTCAAAGATATGAACATAGAGATATCCTTAGGTGGGGTTGCCAATGAAGATAGGTTATTCATTAACAAAAGGTTACGGTTCACAGAACCTTGATGGCGGCCTAAGTGACTGTCCGAGGATACTCTGCGCCCCGATCGAGGTTTGACTCAACGAGCTACGTACATCTGACGATTTTAGGGCAGAGCAGGGAGGATAGTATTGGAACCATCATGGTTGACGTTTCAGTCGATGTCAGAAGTGTCTGAGCTTTGCGTGATGGCGCAGACGGCCAGGAGTCGCCCGGGCAAGATTACCGGTGGTGTGATCCAGCATACACGAGTAAATGGAGGACGTTCCATGAGTCATCTCAGAAGGGAAGTGGATTCCATCGTTAGATGGACTTGTTGTGCGGTTCCCATGAGGATAGAGGTGTTTTACCTCCAGTGGAAAGAGAGATCGGGGCAAAGGACAGTGATGGCTTTAGTGTCACTGGTGATGAAAATTCTCACCGGAATTGGCCCGGAATGTGGAACTGCATGAAACCTTCGCTGCCACGGTGAAATGATCGTATGAGCGTAAGTCTGTGATTTGGACCCTCAAGGAAAGTTGGCCGTGCGTGTAACTGTCCTTTGATGCTCTGTTTCCCTGATCTGGAACTACTGACATTGTGATTCAGTGGCTACGCAGATCTATTATCGTTGGAGGACAGAGTGGCCGCGATCGTCTTGCGATTGTCCAGCCAGTCCCATAAGGGTCTGGACTTGATGTGAGATGGCGTAGAAGAGTGTCCTATCAGGTAGAAATTCGTCCTATTACCCACGGAGTTACCCAATGTGTTATGGGTATGTCTAGGATCCTTCATACGGCAACTGAAAGTTTCTCAGAAGGAAAGTTTGGTGCCACGGTTATATGTCTTTGCGATGTAAATCTCACGAGAAGCGTCTGCTGCTGTTATGTTCATTATAACACGCACCAGATATCTGTAACATAGCCGGTTAGAGCTGAGACTGTTGCGAGGTTCTGTTGATGATCCTGATCGGGATGCTGCGTCGGCCTTTTGGTGTGGAGCTCAGAGGGGAGTAAATGCACTGCGTCTTTGGTTGAGACATATGGTCTTTGTGATGTGATGTGATCGCATGAGTTCACCTGTATTTGGAATCCGAACAACGGCGATAACGTATTCTGTTAGGAGCAACAAAGAGGTTCTAGTCCCGAGGGGAACGGAGCAGAAACTTTCCATAACACAAAGTAACGGAGGCGTAAATAAAGCGTGTGCTTGGGCAAGGCAAAGGACACTATCCTAGCCTACTTTCTGTACCAAGGGCTTGTAACCTGATAGAACGTGTTCTGTGTGTACTAGATTGTGTTATATTCTCCTCAATCTTGTGAGGGTTATTTACCCTACTTATAGTGTGACGTGCATGAACGACACGCATAGCTGTGCATGACGGTAACGTTAGGCTTCGCTAGGAACGTATGTTCCAACATCGCTAGATATATTAACTTCTCAATCTCGAGATATGCAACCAGCACCCTCTCTCTGTATCAAGGTTAAAAAATATTTAATTACACATTGGACAGAATTTCTATTCTGCAAAGCACATTTTTCCTTCATGGATGTGAGGATTCTCCTCTATCATCTCATGCGGGCGTATTCTCTTACAACGAGCTAACCCTCCACAGAGAGCGCACAAGTTATGCTTACATATCCATGACACCAAACGCACAGATAATCCAGTACCCATGCTAAAGGCGGGAGGATTCGAGATCATTTGAGGGAAATTCTCACAAAGAATCTGGTTGCATCTCTCATGACACGCACTCTCCCGTTATTCATCTCCTGCTGACGACGCCACGCGTGCTGAGAAGGCGTCTCTACACCTTCCAAGATCTCTACGAATCCGTCTGCAGGTGGTCCGATATTGACGCCATACGGCATCACCGAGGAGGTTACCGGTGTTCGGATCACTTTTGGGGTATCTGCGAGGTCCGGGATCACGATTCCGCCTCTTCTGTTGACTCTTCCCTGACCTCTCCGTTTGCGTCTGCTATCGCGCTCTTTGTCCTTGTCTAGTCTCTCGAGGTCGCTGTGCGAAATTTCAGAAAGCTGAGGCGAGTAATCCGCCAGTAGATGTTTTGGTCTGTAGGCGTCAGAGCCGTCGCTCTTGAGGGGAAGCCCGAGGTGCTTCCGGATGTCCTCCTCGTCGACAAAAGAGCCATCAAACTTGTAACCAATAGCAACGAGAGACTTCACATATAGTTGGGATTGTTCTCTTATGCTGTGCGACACAGCGGTGATGAACTCACCGGGGAGACTCAGCTCGGTGCACAAAACCTCAGCAAACTCCTCGGGATCGTTCTCCGGGTTGCATATATCCCACTCGAATTGGTCCACCAAGTGGTTGTTGCCTATAGCGATGTCCAGTTTCACCGGGATGCGCAACTCCGACCTCGAGGGTTGCAAAAGCTGAAACTCTCTGATCTGCTCCTTGATGCTAGTTAGAACACTGTTGGAAAATACAGGGTTGGAGAAATGGTAATCTTCCATCATCACAGCGACAAACCGTTCCAAACTCACCAGCTTCTCGTTTAAATTCCACAGAAATGTCTCGTTCAACTTGAACTTGTCCCTCTCAACGTCGAAATCCAGCCTTATTGGAACTAGAACCTCCGGCATGCGTGCCTGTGCCTCGAGATCCACCTCCGAGTAATACTGATCCGGCACTTTTGAGTGTCTCTTGCGAGCACTCGGCATAACCAGCTTCGTAGGACCGGCAGTAAAACCGTTACCGTAACCTGCGTAACCCTCACCCCAACAACTTTGGGCCGGTCTCCCCGTCATGGACAGCTGGATCGATTTGGATCTCAGTGTTTTGAGCTGGCTGTAGTACTCTAAATCTTTGTAGAGTCTCTGCAAAGTCTCTCGGTTGGCGCTCGATGCGTTTCTGTCGTAATCGGCGTCTCTCTTGGCGATCTGCTCGTAAAGCAGCAACTGCGTGTCAACCTGTCGGCCCTCTTGCCTAAATTTATCACTCCAGTAGTAAAATTTCGGCATTTTTGCGCTCGACGAAGGACGATATTGCGCCAACGCATTCGCCAAAGTTGGATTTTCTCGCAGAAACTGCCGCTGCTGCTCTCGGGGTAACCCACTCACGTGTTGGTGGATAGTGGAAAGGTTGGGCTGCGACATGGTGCAGGGATGCACCCTCAAGTTGCACTCAACCCAATCAACCATGTTGGAAAGAGGTTTTAAGCTGGTATGGTAGAAATGGTGGAAGGTTTTTTGTTTTTTTCTTGGCCAGGGGTATATTGAAACGGTCTAGATTATAAATAGGAGTATTGCACATAATTCATTGCAGTCAAATACAGCGAGGCGAGCAGCTGCTAGATCATGAAGCAGTCCGATAAAGGAGCCCACTAGAAAGACCACATTGAAGCAGGTCCTTAACGATTCACAGTGGAATTTCGTTTCACTTGCGAATAATCTTTTGCGAGGCTGAAGAGTCCCCCAAATTGGTTGTACAGCCAACGCAGCTACATGGTGTTTTTGGAGTTTAATCACAGAGAACTTTTTCTCCCATACATGTTCATGACATGCCAGCTCAGAGGAGAGAAGATAAATGTAAACAACAAATTCGCGTTTTTCGAGTGTGAGATTGATACCTTGAACACAGTGACAATCGTTCTTCGGTTAAATATGGCAGCTTCATCGGTACATCACTAGTTGGACGCTGTTTGATTCGAATTTCTCTCTCTGGGCTGACGGTAGAGGAATGTGAAAATTAAAAGTGCTACATTTCCCTTCTGTCTGCTGAAAGATGCACCTTTCATTTTGCGCAGTAGATTGTCCTACCAGACCCAACAGGCTGAAATAGATGTGAGATGGATGGGAATATAAAACTGCGCGTATGTCTGGATTGTGGGGAAATCTTGACGTATCAAATTGCTGAATGTTTCCCCCCGAAAAAATATTATTGCAACTGGATACTTCGAAGCTTGGCAAGAGAAGAAACTATGTGTGACAACTACACAGCTCAAAGCGACTCCCAGCTCTTTGCATCATCTACGAGAGCTGTTCATACGCTTTGGCATCATGTGAAAAATACCGACATCATCTCCCGTATATTAGAATATAGATGTGACGGCGCAAATCACAATAGACGACGCAACGAGTGAAAACGCACCATGAGAAAAGAGCCACATATTTTCTCTGCAAACATTTGTTCTGAAATGCACTTGAGGTTTGGCGAAACAATTGCGCTGACGCAGGTGATAAAAAACTGAGCATTCACATGTCTTTTGCTAGTCCTTTTCCAGCCTCATAATCTATCGTAGAAGAGCAACTAAAGCTCAAAACCACGTAAAATATAGATGACCAGAGCAGAAAAACTAGGATACAATTCATGGTCTGAGTTTATATTCTTTTATAATTGCACATACTGTGAAAAAAAAAAAAAAAAAAATTGCGCTGCCCCTTCCAGGTCATCGTGAGAGCAAATCACATCTGCCAAGGAAAGACTCATTAACGTGATTTCTTTTTGTCTGTCTAACGCTGGAAACCAGCAGAAATAAGAAACAATCATTGTCATGAGGCTAAATCGAGGAAGCGGAAACTATGGAT
>PPLB01008193.1:0-18207 GCA_003706365.1 Citeromyces siamensis
TGGTCCTCTGCGCCCACAAAGTACAGACACTTCTGGCATTGACTGAAACATCGATCATCATCGTACCAATACAATCCTTCCTGCTCTGTCCTAAAAACTTCAGTCCTACGTGGCTCATTGTGTCCAACCTCACTACTCAATATGCTCTGGGCTAGTTACTCTAACACGTCAGATAGCGCAAACCGCTGCTATCGCCATTGGACGTCCCTTCGAGGCTACGTTAAAAGACAAACTGGTCGAATGGAGATCAGTCTCTCAATACCTTTGGTACCAATCAAAATGCCAATGACCAAAGCGAATCTTAGAAATCATAATACCTGTTTGCTTAGCACAACACATACCAACATCCAACAATCCGGAGCAGAATGCCCGGGCCCATGACAACACATTTTTTGTTCACGCAACATCTGACAGGATATACAAGAAAGAGAGTCATCGTTAGGACACAGCTAACATCAGTATCCTACGACAAAGAATGTCACACGTTGTGCAGCAGATCTTTGGATGTCGTCCAGCAGCTGACCACGATACACAATCTGGGGCACCTTCATTTATATGTCCACAACCAACAGAGCAACAAGCACTTACAAATCTAAAGTTTGAGAATAGGTTAAGGTCATTTCGAACCCAATACCTCTAATCATTCGCTTTACCTCATAAACCGATACGAGCTTCTGTTGTTCTGAGAGAAACTTCGGCAGGAACAAGCTACTAGATGGTTCAACTACTCTTTCGCCGTTGTACCCAAATTCGACGATTGAATTGTGCAAGTCAGAACCTCTACGAGGTTCCACCAGAATGATGGGCTACTTTATATCATTACGCAAACGTCCTTGCCAAAAGACACAGTCCTCGGTCTATGCAGGCAGTATCAGTCACGTCCGACCGCCCAAACCGATTCTGGCCCAGTAGAAAGCTCGAAAACCACCAACAAGGAGCAGTGAGAGCTAAATACCAAGTCTGATCTAAAGCCCTTCCCATTCAACAATTTCGCGGGCTGTTTCACACCATTTTCAAAGTGCTCCATTCAAAAAAGGCAAAGGAGCAAAACAAAATTATGACAAAGTACAACACATGCATTTAAGAAAAACCAAACTTTTAATATTTAGTCGAGGTTGCATCCTCCCAGAATAACTCCAGAATGGAGAAACTCAAGACCGAAAATCACCCCATCTATAATAATTCAAAATCGCGTATGCAAATGCCGTTATGCATGTAGTCACCTCTTTCTGTTCAATATGCGAGACGCCAATCTGTGGAGCTCCAGAGCCGCAGTATTTAGTTCCTGTTCACGAGGTTCCTGAATGGTGTGCATATCGCGTTTTGGTTTCTTCTCCACCGAGACAGCAACGGAGACAGCCCTCTTTTTCGGAACGGGTTCCATGCAGGTGTTGCCCAGCGTCGTTGTCTCCAGTTTGAACGATCTCACCACCTTTTTCAATCCGGCACCAAAAGCTCTAGTATCAGTCATGCTCACAAGGTAGACGCTGCCGATGTACGGTTTGGCAGCTATCACTCTCAAGTTCAAGAGACCCATCATCCTATCGACAGGGAAGTGGCCATAGTACAGAACCAAGACGGAAGGCTTGATCTTGCCGTATCTTTTCGTATATTCAACCACCTTTTCCAGTACTTTTACGTCTTTTTTCGTTCCCGTCACAGCAACCACGATGAGTGCCGCATCACTGAAAAAGTCACTTCCAGCAAAAGAGTCAGGGAGCGTGGTTATAGTGATGGTTGAGACTGTCCTGGTGTACGCGGTGCCGTCATTCTCCAATTGAAGTTGGTGCGACAGCCATTGGAAAGAGGCTGAACGCGTCGACTCCACGAGAACGAGGAAATGAACCTTCCTGTCACCCAATTGGACAACCACCGGCGAGAGGATTTTCTCCAAATCGGGCGTGTCTGCCATCAGCGAGACGTTAAAAGTTGTGTTGGCCGAGCCCGAAGCCCTCACGATCATTTTGCCCAGGCTGCGACGGAAAAGTAAAAGCTCGTTCCGCTTCTGGATGGCGCGATTTCTTTTGGCGAGACACCTTTTCGCAAGTGGGATAACTCTGCCAATCACCATTCTCTTGTTGTTTGTCTCATAAAACTTTTCGGCCTTTGCCTCCAGAATAACTTGAAACAAAATTTCCCTCGCGAACGCGTCAAACAAGCCTACTGAGAACGCCTCTATGCGCCTGCGCGTCCTTGAGGCTATTATTGGAGGGACAATATCCTCCACCTGCGACGACACCGCAGAAAGAACCATATCATACACCACTCGGCGTGATGCTTCTTGGAAACCGGGCAGATCCACCATTTTCACCTTCTGCGCTGGTTTTACTTCCATCTGGGCGGCCGGTTTGGGTTGGTGGAGTTCGACTCGCGTTTCGATTACCGGTGGTGGTGGCGGTGACGACTTCACAGTCATCTTGGAAGAAACGGTCCCACCGCTTCCGTTCACAAGCTGCCTGAAATCGCCCAACCGCGAGTCGAGCCTCCTGGAGAAGGACTGTTTTTGCCTTGGTTTGTCGTGGATCGAGTCCCATCTCTTGAAATCCACGATATTACATACCTTGGACGACTCCTCCACAAACACATCCATCTCCCAATACGAAAGGTACTCCTCGAGTTGCTGTTCGTCATCGAACCCGAGCATCGACACCAGCTGGTCGAGGTACAGCGGCTTCCCCTGTGAGTGGTAGCATCTACTCATGGCCTTGAGCGCGTAGAAGCGAATCTCGTTGAACTTTGTCTCGAGCAGGAAGGCAACCAAGAGTGGTACCTTTCCCGAGAGAACGAGACGGAAAAAAAGCGTGAAAAAATCGATGCACCCAACCACATTCTCGTGTCCGCGCTCCATAATATTGTTCTGCGAGATTATGCCTCGAAGAGACAGCGCCATCTGGATCAATGGTTCGTGCACCACATCACGAGGCACCGTTCTCTGCATTTCTGGGTCGCGGAGGTGCGTCAGCAACGCATAGCACCTGAATTCCGGTTCGTTGGCACATGGTTGCCGACCATTAGTCCTGTACAAGCTGTACATCTCCATTAAGGTCTGTAGCGATTTGTTGAGCTGTTCAATCTCCTGCTGCTGCGAGTATTCCGTGTTGGATCCGGCCATCACGTGCAAAGACAACAGATGTATCCTGACGATTCTTTCTGTGCATTCGACAGCCTCAGGCCCAAAGTAGTTCTGGTAGGTGAAATCCTGGCGTATTGAGCGGGTTCTGTCCCATATAAAAGACTGTGAAGAGGGCAATTCCTCCAATGCTGAATCTACGATATAGTCCAAAGTGGTTTTCAGAACGCTTGGAGGGCGAACATCAGAAGGAAGAGGAGGAGGCTGACCTGCCGCAGGACGTGAAAATGCTTTCACCGCTTTTGTCCGGGATATTTTCCCTGTAATTTCGTCCTTTTCCAAGTTTTTCACGTTGTTCTCCAAGCTCCGTCGTATTCTCTCGAAAACAGGACACATGTCAAAACACGATCCTCTGAATGTAATCGCTTCGTTGAGCGTCTTTCTCGTGTTTTCTGCATCCACCAACCCCAAAGTTTCCATTTTTGATCGCTCCGTCTCCCGCTTCCGTTGGAACGACTCGTAGAGCTCTTGCAACGGCTCATTGGACGATTCCATCTGTAGCATCTCCAGCTGATTCTTCCTATCCCACTCGTTTTGGAACGGAGGTAGTGAATCCAATATGGGCTGTTGTTTCTCGAGGTATTTCGGGGTCAAACGACGTGCCGAAATCACGCGCTGTTTATACCCATACTGAGATGGATCCGATAAAAGGGGAAAATCTCCCGATTGAGGCTTCCTGAGGTTCTGAAAGTGGTTTATACCGGTAAAGTTTTCACCCATTGACGCATCCGTGCATTTGGTTGAGCCACGATCGCATCAGTAACCCAAACTGTCTTGCAGTCGGTAGAATTGTTAGCGAATCACAGTAGATGCCGAAAAAATTGCCACAAAGGTGGGAGATGCATTCATATTCCTTCTTATCCACCCAAATTGCGCTTTTACAGTCCTGCTCTTTTGAATGCTTGAATATTGATCGATGTTCTAGTTATTAATTAATAAGCAAGAGGTTTGGCATCGTGTCCGATACAGACGACCAAAGAGGACGATGCGAGATCGATGGAATCAGAAACTGTGCGTACCAAAGAACCACTAGCGATTCAGATATTTGGATAATGCGGTTGTGTTATCCAATTTATTGGACAACAGTCAATGGCAGGACACTGTAATACGCTTAATTTTTATCGGTCTAAAGTTGTAGCCATGAACCTGACATGATTACACAAACCAACCTTCACAAAGGATAAAATCATTTGGGGGCATTACCAGGCCGTTTTTAGAAGAGGAGAGAATGGTTGATGATGCGAGGAAAGGAGAGTAGCCTGAGCTGTGTAGTTCGCATTCATAGTTTACCCTCTTTCCGTATTCACGAAACCGTTCGTGGTGATTTTTTCGGGTAAATGAAGTATTACTTCTACCTGAAGTGAGTTTGCAGAATCATGCTCCATAACCAATAACCCGTTATGATAAAATCAGCAACCCAAATCCCTCGGTTGTCCTCGATCTAACATCTTACCTGTGGAAATTACCACAGAAGCAATCGAATTATTGCCCTTGTATCAGCGTGGGCGCGTCTCCTTATGTACCTATCATTCCGTACAGTTAGCTTTGCCTATCGGATGAACATCAATTCCCTTACCAAACCAAACGTAGGCGATCCGAGCCGTCTCTACTATCGATTGGCTTTAAACACAAGTGGACTATTGACCATTAGGAGGATTGGATCAAAAACGCAACCACATATAAACCGGAGGTTAGTTTAATGAACTCCTTTGCTTTGCCTAACGGCATATACATGCAATGGAACAGATCGGTGGGCTATAAAAATGTGATAGATACATTGTCCCGTGGAAGTTTCCTTCTTACTCAACATATTATTGAACCACGGTTGACTTTATGGTATACATGCTGTCTCTAGCGCATGTCATACTCACATATCGCAACATGACCTGCCGGGTCCTAAGTCTTGCATAGTAACGGGGAGGTTGTGCAAAGGAGGACTTGACTTGTACTCATCCTTACAACAAAACCATGTGATGCCAGGGCGACCAGGTTTTGAAATATTTGCACATCTATATGTGCGTTGGACTCTGATCGAACGGTATATCCTGAAAGTCGAACTTGGCATCCTTGTACATGTTGATAGAACACACACGGTTCAATTCGCTGAAAGTTCCATTCTCTCATATGCTGACATCATGCGATTTCAGTTGAGTCCTGGCTGTTGCAATCCGCCAAATTTGAATGTGATTTGATCTAGTCTAGGGCGAGATGGTGTGAGGATGTGGACCCACACAACAAATGGTGAGTCAGATGTTTATGTAGACAATTTTCATAACTCAAACAAACTCTTCATGCCTCCCGTACATGGAAAACGGGATGGTTAATTTCATCATACCCACTACGCTGATAACTCCAAATGACTAAAAAAATAGTGAGGTTCGATATAAAAAGAAGTCAGACATACATATATATTATCCAGGGCAGGAGACCAAATTTTCCACTTGATGCGGTTCTTTACGTTGTAAAAACACGATGGGAAGCCCAGCCCAACTTCCACTATCACAGTGAATTCAGCGCGCTGAAGAATAATCCTTGCACCATGGATTCCACCTTCTCCAATAATCTATCACTACGAGTAGATGGAGCCATTGGAGCAATGTCTCTTTCGCCTAATGGGCGGGACGCTGTTCTTGCAGGTAGAAAAGGGTTGCATGTGATAGATTTAGAAGATCCATTTTCGCCGCCGCGATGGCTGCACCACACGACATCGTGGGAAGTGGCTGATGTGCAGTGGTCGCCGCATGTGAGCAAACCGTCGTGGGTGGTGTCCACGTCCAATCAGAAGGCTCTTGTTTGGAATCTGGCGAGATGTTCAAACGATGCGATCGAGCACGTTTTGCACGGCCACACGAGAGCTATAACAGATATAAATTTTCATCCGGAGAACCCAGAGATACTCGCTACATGTGCGGTGGACACTTTTGCGCTGTGCTGGGACTTGAGGACACCGGAGAAACCCGTTGCCAAATGGGCAGATTGGCGTGCGGGTGCTTCTCAGGTAAAGTGGAATTTCCAAAACAGGCATATTTTGGCTTCATCGCATAACAACTACTTCTACATATGGGATATGCGGATGGGTGCGGCTCCGTTGCATAAGCTGCACGACGCGCATGAGGGCCGCGTAAACGGTCTGGATTTTTCTCGGGAGCTCGAGAAGGAGATTGTGTCCTGCTCCAACGACATGACTGTAAAGTTCTGGAACTGGGACGAGCCAGAGCCAAAGTTAGTGCTGCGCACAGACTTCCCCGTTAACAGAGCACGCCACTTGCCCTTTGGGTCCAACGCGTGCGGCATCATGCCCATGCGCGGCGGCAGTAACTCGATCTACATTGCAGATTACTCGGGTTTACATGGCGACGTGAAGATGAAACCGTCCTACATTTTCAAAGGGCACACGGAGCCCGTCAAAGATTTCCTGTGGAGAAGCCGGCAAGTCTCTGAATCGGGTGAAGATGCGCAGTTCCAACTGGTTACGTGGGGGAAGGATTGCGATTTGAGGCTGTGGCCGGTCCACCAGGACCTCTATAACAAGATTGGGAAAACCACTTTGAGAAAGCCGTGCAACGATTTTTCCACTTTTTCCAAAATGGACTCAGACAAGTCAGTCAACGCAAGTAACCACTTGAACTGGATAAGCGGCGTGCGCATGGACCCGTCCAATACTGTCAACTTAGGAGAAGAGGTGAGCATGGTGGGGCGCAAGTTTTCCAAAATCCTTTTTGAGCGAATCAGCGTGTCCACCGGGGTCATCGTTGTGTCGCTTTACGGGCCTTGGAGCAACGAGAACCTCGTTTTCCTGCGCGTTGAAGTGCGCTTCCCACCAGAGTATCCGCATGATCCGCCGAAAATATCCATAGAAGAGAATAGAGAAGTGTCAGACGACAAGAGGAGGGAAATCCTGAGCGGTGTGCACAAAGTGGTTGAGTCGCATGCTCAGAAACCGTGCTTGGAGTCCATCTTGCGTTTCCTAATGGGCGAAAACCCAGATGAGTTTACTCCCCACGAGGAGGATGACGGGCTTTTCCTACCGGAAAAGGAGTTTACGCCGCTCCTCCAGGTGAGTTCATCTGACTCGGACGACGATATCGTACCGCAGCGATCGTCTCAGACACCACAATTCGATTCAACACCGATTCCTAAAGGGTGTGGAGCAGTATGGAGTCCCTCGGGCCAGCTGGTGTGTTTCTTCCTCCATGAAAAATCCAAACAGAACCTCGCTAACTTGATAAAGTTCGACAAACAGGGCTTTTTCCTCCATCAGAGCAGTGCATCTGAGTCAGAAAAGTCTGAATCCGGTCTCGCAAGTGACTCGGACAACGAGTCTTCCTCCGACTCCTTCACCGACGAGTGGAACGATATTGTGCAAAGGGAAACAACGCGCCCCGTGCCCAACATGCTCTCTGCTATGACGTATAACTCGTCAAAGGCGAGAAGCGAACGCTCCGAGTCTGTCAACAAGAACCTGGTTCACATTTATAATTTCTCCCATTTGATTCCTGCCAAATTCAACCTCGCGAGAGAGTACCGTATTGCGCCGAGCCAAACTGGCTCAAAGGCGGATGTGGCACTCCACAACGCGAATGTTGCAACCTCTCTTGGGTACACCACCGTGGCTGACTGCTGGAGAATCGTGGGGAAAGTACTACAAAGACAGGATTTTCACTGGGGGTTTCACCCGTTTGGATTCTCCCTCCTCGAGGAGATGATCAAATACTTCGAAAGGTTGAAAGACGTGCAAATGCTAGCGATGCTTTCATGCGTTTTCCAGCTCGAGAATCCCCAAGCTACAGTCGAGACCGTGACAACTCCCCAAATAAAACTTGACTCGTCACCTGCGGCGACGGTCGAGATGATCAAGATGGAGGAGCCGGATACAATGGCACCACTCCGCGAAAAGTTCAGCACGTACAGGGAAGAGTATGCTTCTCTGTTGTACGCGTGGCGGTTATACGTCGGCCGTCTTGAAATACTCAAGTTTAACGGTTGCAGCAGCGTGTCCGAGTCAGATGGCCGTGTGGGGTGGCAAAGTGTCGACAGATCTCTCTATAGACGAAAGCTCGAAGAGGATGGTGTATCATGTGATTCTCGGAGTATTTCGTTATTGAGGCGAAGCTGTAATTTTTGCGGGCTCAAAATTGAACGTCGGCTATTTGTGTGCAGCTGCTGTGAACACGTTCTTCACGCAGAATGTGCATCGTCATGGTGGGCCATTGAGACGGAATGTGCTGCGGGCTGTGGGTGCTCCTGCATGAGCGTCATGTACACTCCTCAATGTTTCCTGGGAGATGTATGAATCTACGAGCTGGAACTCGGTTGTCGTCTGCATGGATTCATCAAGCTGCGTGTCCCCTTACAGAAGTTGTCGCTTTACAATAGAACTACTTGTTTGTGTTCTCTGGACTGGTGTCCGTTACCGGTGATTGTGCGTTGGAACTATTCTAATCATGAATCTAACATGTACTTGGTACGGTCTGAATAATGTAATATCAGACAAAACATCACTTTTTTCTATTTGTCGAACAAGTTGTACGTAGAATAATGGTATGATACAATTATCTGGCTTTGTCGGTTGAATAGATCATCCTCCTCCTTTGTTGTTTCATGGCGTAATATGGCATTAGGCATTTCCGTATTTGACGGGGTTCCTTTTTCTTGCGTCCCTTTCCCCTTTGAGGCTATAGCTATCAGGGATCGAATGATAAATAAGTTGTAAACTTGATTAGATTTGGAAGCCTTTTCGCACGGACGTTCCAGTCATCCGAGCCATCGTATTCCTGTACACGATACACTCGTGATAACTTCCTGGTTACTGTATCTACTCTTGTGTGTCTTTGTAATTTATTCCATGACAGACCTCTCTGCTCCAACGGTGGCAGATACCATTCCCTTCTGTCTGCATATTGGATTAATCTAGATCCAAGATGCATGTCGAAAGCAATACAGGAGAAAAGGCGACCGTATTCCTTTTTACAAAGATGAGGATCTGTGCCGACATTGGCCACCAGGTTGTCTGGCTCGAATGTGATTGGGTCAATACCGACCGGGTTGTTGTTTTTGCTCTTTCCAGGCTAGCAGAGCGTGTACTGGGTTTTGATGACGATTTAATTTCATGTCCGTTGGCTGTGGTGGTCGGTGACGAGTTGCCTGATGGGGGGCTCTTCGACGTTGATGTATTTTTTGATGTCGTTGTTTGTAGTAACGTGATGATCCACTGATTGCGACCAGTCTCTCACGGTGGGTCATCGCCGGGTTCAGTCCTGGAGTACGTTGTGTTTGGTAAATAGTGGCTCATAATGACCACGAAGGATGTCCAATAGCAGGGTGGTTACCAGATAGCTGGGCGGGAACATCACCACAGTGATTTGGCCCTTGCAAGACAATTGGTCTATATCCGACAATATCAAGCGTGGATCTCATGGTCGAAGTACTGTCTTCCGCATGTCGGTAGTTCTCTGTGGAGGACGTTGTTGGGTCGGGATAGCTCTTCCCCAACGAACCTGAACTAGCTCTGGAGATTTGGAGAATTGCACGGTCCATTTCAGCAGTGTATTGGTCGAGTCCGAAGGAAGCAGCGTCTCTTCAAACGACGCGAACCAATCTTCGGCTTGAGCTGATCCTCGTAAGATTCCAATACTTTGGCCAAAATTATATTTGTGCAATTTGCGGAAGGCTTCACTTGCCCATGATAGATGTGAACCAGCAGGGCTTGGTACAACAAAAGTTGGAGACGGTGGTCCCTGTGGTTGTGGCATCATTGTTGCTCCTTGCATTCCATACTGAGCAAAAGAGGCTGTGGAAACGGATGGAAAATTTGGGAGCAGGCGGATGGCCATATGCCTGTGGCGTTCCCTATTGGGGAACAGGTGGTGGCTGAGGATCCTGCAAACTGTTGAAAGCGTGGCCATACTGTTGCGGCAGTGGCATGGGCACATGACAGAACCGCCTGTGGTGTGGTGCTTGTAGATTCCGCCTGGAAGTTTCCTGAAGGAAAAGGATTTGAGTGAGCTGTCGCCGGAGATGGCGTTATGATCGCTCGGGGGTGACACCGGTGACGGTGGTAATCATAAACGGGAGCATCAGTAGGAATTGGGGGTCGTAGATATATCCACCCCGTGGAGATAAATTTAAGTCTCCAAGCAGGCTCTTAACGTTTGTTTGTATTACCGGGTGAATAACATCGATATCGGTGCCTCGATGCAGGAATCCATTTTTTTCACATAAACCTCTAAACTCTCCTCCGCCCCAACATATCACATGCCTGAAAGGGACTGGCCTCCTATACGTTTATAATAACGACTTTACACCATGCATACTTACGTAATTGCGCATAGAGAAGGTACGATATAGAACCAATTCGTACATCTCACAAGAGATCACTCACGCATGAGAATAGTCATTCTCTATGATCTGATGCATTCGAACTAAAATTCCCCACAATATTTCCTGATTCGTGTATAAAAGGCGGGTCAAAAGACTCCAATTAAACTGCAGCTTCAGGTAGAAGTAAAAGCTTTGCAGAAAAAACTACAAACGGTGCAAACTACTCAAGCTGCTCCCACTTCCACGTCTCCTACCATATTGTCCCATTGGGCGGTTTACAAACAAGTTCCAGGGTAATCCTTCTAAGCTGTTGTCGACTCTCTCAAGTAAAACGTCTTTCGGAGCTGCCTATTGCATCCGTTTTTAGTTAATCGCTTTTACGTTCTTTATCATTATGACCGCTCATACGTGTCCAGCAATATGTTTGAGGTGGTACATATCGCATCTGGTTGCTGGCCTACCGGAGCGAGTTATTTGGACCGCGTGTATTGGACAGAGTCGAAGAAACTACTGAATCTCCCCACCAAAAAACCCAAAGACAGCAAGTCCAACAATATTGAATAGCCCCTCCAGAGTCTCATCCTAGATGATGCTCGTAGTTGGCCTCGTTTTTACGCCAGACTTTTGAATAAAGATCTCAAAGAACCGTTCCTGGAAAAATGGGATATGGTCCAGTTCCACCACGGGCCCTGGAAACGTTCAAAATGGTCATCCGTGCGCAAACATCATGATAATAATGTTAAAAGGCTTAGGACAATGTGAAATTGAGTTGGCATGAATTTGCAAAATGATTTGCCAAATGGAACACTTTTGTGGCTTGCGATTGACAACTTCTGTGACAAGCCTATATCCAGGATTAGTTAAATATCCGGTGTAGATTGCTCGTCCCCTTTTTTCTGGAGAAATTTCAGGCCAACATTCTGGAAATCTCTGGGAGATCCCTAATTTGTAGGAGCCATAACACCGCAAGGTCTTTCCACAAGAGGCGATATTTTCTCGTGGTAAAGTCTTCAAGGAATACTTCCAAATAATTGTCCCAACTTCCAGTCTTCTCCAAGTCATACCTTTGTTAAACTATGGGTCGAACTGAGGAAAGGTACCTGGAGGATCATTCTTCGGGTATCACTTGTATGGAACCAAAAGATGATGAAACGAGCGGTCGCGCGCTGCAACGTGGAAGCCAAACTCCCGCTGCTTGCCTCCGTAATTTGACTCTCCTTCGGAGTGTGTATATTACAGTAACATTACCATTGGTCCTCTCCAGTGAGATTTACAGGGAAATATCCTCATTGGGGCTTCCTGGCCAGGCTTGTAATCTTGCGCATAATGATATCCCACTTTTCCTTATAGTTGAGAAATTAATCATTCCAAAGAATACACTCAGAAAGGACCTGGCGACATAATTTGTCATTTGTTACGATAACAGCTGGAAACTTCCAAGACCTTCTGTATCAAAATCTTTGCGAAGCTAGGCAACTTTCAATGCGTGGAGTATCTAGTATGAGAATTTCTGTGCAGATCGATGGTACGGCTACGTACTACTGTGATACAGCGGGTTCAGGATGCAATTCAAGTTGCCGGCTAGAAAAATATGCTGAGGAATCTGCAAAATGAGAAATCGCGTGCCTCTTGCAGCTAAATCGGAAGGGGTAGGTTTTCAACAGGCACAGGTATCGATCATAACCCTCTTGCCTAGGATGGGCCAAATATGGGACCGAAAAGAAGATAAATCTGTTGATGACGTGAGGAACTGGGAGCAGCTTGAACTGTGTGGTTCGCACTGATTGATTTCTCTCTTTGCTGGTATTCGCGAAACGTTTCTTGGAAACAGTTCTTCTGGTAATTGAATTACTCCCGCAAGAGGATAGGGAAAAGGTCATGTGGTGACTATTCTCGTGCACGTGTGATCACGATGAACGATCTTAATCAAAGCGAATATAATAGTCCGTTCTTCCTGCATTGCATTCGGCATGCATCCTGGTATCGGATCACGGCTGATCCAATATACCGACAAAATCCTGAAACGGATCTTGGTCGTCACCATTCTCGACAGAACGCCTGGTTGTGGCCTCAAGAATTGGTCCTGTTGAATTTGACCTAGTCTGGTTGTTCTATATAATCTGGAATAAAAGAGAATCGACTGAGATGCAACTTGATTATCGTGATCTGGACCAAAGACGCAATTTGAATTTTCACACAAGAGTCCTTTGACTATAGGACGATCAACGACTCTCCTTGGTCATTCTAGAAAGGAGAAATGGCTGCTAGCACCTTCTTGGATGATTATGTTCACGCCAATAATCTGCCAAGGACAGCTTAGAACTCTGGGTATTAGTAATTGGGTAATGCGCCGCTGGGTGACTTGCGAGATGTGTGGATGGGGCTGTACAACCATGAACGTTTTGAAACTCCAAGTACGTAGCGCGCGCCCCGTGCGACTAACACCAGAAAAAATTCCCCAATCTGGAGCAGCAAGAGCTGTTTGGTTTAATTGACGATTTTCGGGCGATCGATACCGACGAGAACGGGTGGGCCGACAAGATGCAAGTAATCGAGTCTGTCGCAAGCAAGGGCGACAACTCGTACGACCGCGTGCGTGACACGTTGAAGAAGGTGAGTGTGGACGCTTCTGGAAGGGTGGAATTGGACGACTATGTGGAGCTCATTTCGAAGCTGAAAGAGGTTAAAATTGGTGCAAAGACAGCGCAGCCTGCAGGCGGTGTGTCAACTTTGGGGACGACGCATACAATCGATGACGAGGAACGCATCGAATTCACACGGCACATAAACTCTGTTCTCGCGGGGGACGCGTACGTGGGAGATCGCGTGCCTTTTGATCTTAACAGTTTCCAGCTATTTGACGAGTGTACCGATGGGCTAGTGCTGTCGCAGCTCATCAACGATTCTGTAACGGATACTATCGATACGCGAGTGCTCAACATCCCGAAGGCGAACAAACCGCTAAACAGGTTCACGATGCAAGAGAATGCCAACATTGTGATCAACTCTGCCAAAGCGATCGGGTGCGTGGTGGTGAATGTACATCCCGAGGACATTATCGAGGGCAGGGAAACCCTCATCCTGGGGCTTATCTGGCAGATTATCAGGCGCGGACTGTTGTCCAAGATTGACATAAAGCTGCACCCAGAGTTGTACCGTTTGCTCGAAGAGGATGAGACTTTGGAGCAGTTTCTGAGACTGCCTCCTGAACAAATCTTGCTCAGGTGGTTCAACTACCACTTGAAACAGGCTAACTGGCACCGCCGCGTCTCCAATTTTTCCAAAGACGTTGCCGACGGCGAGAACTACACTATTCTGCTGAACCAACTGGACGCGGCGTGCTCCAAGGCTCCGCTCCAGACGCCGGACCTGGTGCAGCGTGCAGAACAGGTTCTCCAGAATGCCGAGAAAATTGGCTGCAGAAAGTACCTCACGGCAACTGCACTCGTTGCCGGGAACCCAAAGCTCAACCTCGCCTTTATCGCGCATCTCTTCAACACCCACCCGGGGCTTGACCCTGTCGACCACGAGAGCGTGGAGATTGAGGATTTCGACGCGGAAGGTGAAAGAGAAGCTCGCGTCTTCACTCTGTGGCTTAACTCGCTAGACGTGGACCCACCCATTGTGTCGCTTTTCGAAGACCTCAAGGACGGTATCGCATTATTGCAGGCATTCGATAAAGTGATGCCCGGGTCCGTCTCGTTCAAACACGTCAATAAGAAGCCCAAAACGGGCGCCGAGATGATGCGCTTCAAAGCGCTGGAAAACACAAACTATGCGGTGGAAATCGGTAAGGCAAACCATTTCTCCCTTGTCGGCATCGAGGGCTCCGACATTGTCGACGGAACCAAAATCCTCACCCTCGGCCTCGTGTGGCAGCTCATGAGAAGAAACATCAACAATACTTTGCAGTCGCTCTCTTTGGACGGCAAGGAAGTTTCCGATTCAGACATTCTCAAGTGGGCCAAACAGCAAGCTGTCAAAGGTGGCAAGAACTCCACGATCCGGTCGTTCTCCGACCCTTCGCTATCCTCCGGCATCTTCCTGCTCGACGTGCTCAATGGGTTGAAACCGGGATACGTGGACTACTCCCTCGTGAGCGAGGGAAAAACAGTGGAGGAAAAATACGCCAACGCAAAGCTCGCCATCTCGATCGCTAGAAAACTTGGTGCGCTTATCTGGCTCGTTCCAGAGGACATAAATGAGGTTAGATCAAGGTTGATTCTCACGTTTGTTGGATCGCTGATGAGTCTGAGTATTTAGATTGACTAACTTCTCTACTTTCTTGTCTCGACAACTTGGTGCTTCAGTTTCTCGTCCCACTCCTTCTTCAAAAACTCGACGTAATCAAACACATCGTACTTGCCCGTTGCATCCACCTCCTGCCGTTTTAGGTATGGTTTCCCGCATCTGTCGCACGCACTTCCGTACTTGACGTTTTGTGGCTCCGATTCGCTGTCTGCCGTCGCTGCAAAAATCACAGCGTTGGCGGCGTTGTAACCGGTGATGTTGTGCCAGGGGGACCCGAGAAAACGCGCCAGGTAAAACAGACAAACCATCCCATAGTATGTGAACACATTGAGAAACTTCATAAACGACAGACTGATAAAGATCCCAGGGTGTACAACGTACTGTGTTATCCCGCTTTCCGCGAGCTTCTCATACGTGGCCAAGTGGAGCAGATCCACTAGTCTTTTCGAACCTTCGTACGACGCGGGCGACTTTACCAATTCAATATCCTCCAGCGACAAGTACTTTGGCTCCGACATCAACGACGAGATCCACACAACTCGTGCGTCATCCGAGTTGCACAAAAGCGGCTTGATCTTGTCTATAAAGTAATATGGACCGAAAACGTTGGCCTGGAAAACGAGTCCCATGCCGTCTTTCGATTTTACTCCAACCCGCTGCAACTTGTACGTCGGGTTAGTGACAGCCTCTATCGGGTTCGTGAGAACCTCTTTTGTCGCTTGTAACCAGTCTATGCCGTCATATGTGCCCTGCGCAGCGTTGATAAAGACATAGTCGATTTTCTCATACTGTTTCGTCAAATCATATACTGCGCTCACAATCGAAACCATGTCTGTAAAATCTACTAAAAGATAGTCGAAATCGAGGATTCCAGTGCGGTTTAGTCGAGAGTTGTAAGCTTTAATCGCATCAATACACTCTTTTGCACGAGGCAGCGTCCTGGAAGTCACTACAATGGTTATCCGCACATCGCGACGCACAGTCTCCAGTAGACGATATGCAACGTTCAGCCCGAGATTGGAGTTTGTGCCTGTGATTACTGCAACTTTTCGTTCCATCGTATAGATGGTGCAGGGGTGGTCTATCGATGTGTAACAGCTTTCAATATTTCACAACATATCCTCGAGATATGGGAGATATGCAAGCGATTTGCATATCCTATTGGTATTTTTCGTCACATCGTCGATTCCAAGCGTTTGTCTGTAGTTCTACTAATCAGATTACTCCACTTTCTGGGTAATGGGGACAGTCTTCAAAGAAATTGCAAGAGTCATGTAGCTGTCATTTTCATGATGGAAACAGAAAGTGTTGTTCTCAATCTAGGGTGGTCGTGTACCAGGGTGAAACGTTTCTTGTTTCAAATTCAATCAAAATAAAGTTTGTGCATGCATATAAACCACCCCCTGGAACCCCATTCACTATGCAATCAAGAAAAATCGTTTTTAACGTGTCCAAAGATTTTGAAGTACAGTCTCTGCTGGGCGAAGGAGCATACGGGGTAGTTTGCCTTGCCGTGCACAAACCAACGGGCACAAAAGTGGCAATTAAAAAGATTGTACCCTTTGAAAGGTCGCTGTTTTGTCTGCGGACCCTCAGAGAGATCAAGATATTGAAGCATTTTAGACATGAAAACATCATCACCATCTTTGATATCCAGAAACCAAACAATTTCCAGTCCTTTAACGAGGTTTATCTCATCCAAGAGTACATGGAGACGGACCTTCACAAAGTAATTTTCACACAAAAACTCACCCAAGATCATTGCCAGTACTTTATATACCAGATTCTGCGGGCTCTCAAGGCGCTTCACGGATGCGGGATCATCCACAGGGACCTCAAACCTTCCAACCTTTTGCTGAATTCCAACTGTGACTTGAAAATTTGCGACTTTGGGCTGTCGCGAATCGACGAAAAAGGCGCTTCCGAATCAAAGGATATCAGTGCGCTGACCGAATACGTTGCTACTCGCTGGTACAGAGCACCAGAGATTATGCTAACGTGCTCCCAGTATTCAACAGCGGTGGATATGTGGTCTGTGGGCTGTATCTTGGCAGAACTCTTTTTGGGGTGTCCTCTTTTCCCAGGAAGAGATTACAGGCACCAGCTGATGCTGATCTTGGAAGTTCTCGGAACACCCGTAGGCGAAGATTGTTATTTCATCAGGTCAAAGAGGGCAAGGGAATATATACGGTCACTTCCCTTTTGTAAGAAAATTCCCTTTCGCAGAATCTTACCCCATGTGGATCCGTTGGGAATTGATTTATTAGAGAGGCTGCTCACTTTCGATCCAAACAAGAGGATAACGGCAGAGGAGGCTCTCAAACATCCGTATCTTGCCACGTATCACGATCCATCGGACGAGCCTCTGGCTTCGCCTATTCCAAGGGATTTCTTTAATTTCGATAATAGGAAGGACGTTCTCAGTGTGGAGGATCTCAAAGTGTTGTTGTATAAAGAGATTGTAAATTAGTTTGGTGTATTGTGTTCATACGGTGTTTCCGTTTAAAGTCCTATCAATGCATTGTTAGAATAAATTCAGTAATGTGTCGCCGTCCAGAGAGTGTGTATTCAAAAGCGCCAAACTGGGAAGCTATTTCTTGTGTTCACAAATGTCTAATAATGAAAAATAAAACAATGACAATCTGATGGTTTCTTGTTACTGCCCTGCTCCCGTGGGTTGTATTTTACCGTGACATCTATAATTGTCGTTACATATCAATGAAGCGAATGGTTCCGTTCATCTCAGTTGGTCGATCATTTAAATTCCATTTCTCATTCTGCTATCGGATTTCCAAACGTTTCACCTAAAACTTTGGTATATCTTAGAAGTTCAACTAGTTACGATGCGACGATTACAAGGAGACGGACAAGCCTTGAAACTTCAAGAGAAATGCCAACAGAAAGAAAATTTGAGGTGATCTGCAAAAGACGGTCAAAAAATTGATTTCTCTACCTCGCCTGGAAATGTCGCGCATTTCATAGTTTTGGGTTATCATAAATTTTGTCAAACCTGAATAACGGGGTCGATTGATTATGGAAGCACTTCAAGAGCGAGTGTTTCTAGCCGTTTGCTTGATTTCTATACGGGTATTCCCATAAATACCCTCTCTGCTTGATAGAAATCAGCTATCCTTAGAATGATTACCCGTGATAATCCTCTCACAACTTCCCTTATTCATAAGGTCTGACATGGTTTATTCGTGTTTTATGTATGAGAGTAGCATGATGACACAGATAGGGTTTTTAACTATCATTTAGTGGGAATCATAGACCACTAGCTGGAGGTTACAACAGTTATAAACCATGGAGGCTGGCGGGCATTAGGGCTCTACTACTGTTTAATGAACCCTCCGACATATTCGATATACACATTTGTATGAGAGTGTGTTATGGTTTGCAGAATAACAGATGATTAGGTAGATTCTCTACGTATGAAAGGCTGCTCAATACAGTATATGTGGTTGTTTACTTGGCAGCGCCTGACCCATATGGTTTTCCATGAGATC
>PPLB01008196.1:12776-39635 GCA_003706365.1 Citeromyces siamensis
TCCTGGCTTGGAGATGCGTTGGTCGATCGCAGTCATATTCAAGAAGGAAGGCTTCTTTAAAGAAGCAGGTGGAGTCTGGCTCGCGAGCCAAAACCTCGACGGAGAGTTTGACAGCGATGTTGGATCTAGACTCGGCGAATCGGGAACATCGTGATGTGATGGCGCATTCTTGACCGGGATTAACCGTGGCGAGCTTCTCGTCATTGACGGTTTCCTCGTGGACGAACTCGTCTGGTAATGATGACGTCGTTGATGCGCAAAGTGATGAGAGGGCAGCCCACGGAAAGTCAGCCCGCTGTTCTTGCGTGAGACTGGAATCGGGTCCTGCCCTTCCTCGTCCTCGTCCTCTATAGCACACTGATCAATTCCTAGCGAAAGTAAAGAGATCGCAGAAGATGAGGGAACCAACCTTCCGTCCACTTCCTTCCCAACAGAGCTGGCTAATAGTGGAGGAGAGCTTTGCATTGCGGGTTTGTCCATCGGTGA
Organism: Citeromyces siamensis; assembly: GCA_003706365.1. Taxonomy (NCBI): domain Eukaryota; kingdom Fungi; phylum Ascomycota; class Pichiomycetes; order Pichiales; family Pichiaceae; genus Citeromyces; species Citeromyces siamensis. The sequence goes on from PPLB01008196.1 coordinate 13,263, forward strand.
AAAATAATATCGTGCGCGCACGACCTCTGTGCATGAAGACGATGTACCTGCAGTTCCGGTCCAATAACAGTTGAGCGTAGTTGGCTCAATTTCCTCCCTGACAAAGACAGAAATCCTCCACTGATTCCCGAACATACATGAAGCTGCGTATTAACTGATGCTTACTGGAATCTTCTTCCGCAGGTCACCTTCATGAGTTCTCATCTCGGTAATCGAACCACTTCTATATGGCAAGTGTGTGCAGATTCAGAAGTGATCCCAACACTTCCACGAGGTTATGGAAAGTTGCGGCATTCGACCATGTCAAGAAGGTGAAGGCAGTATCCTGCATGATGCCATGTAGTCCTAGAACAATTCAGGATATTCTGAAGGGCATGGCCAACTTATTATCCGGAATTGGTTTTTGCAGTACGTTCAGCAGTATCAACTCTGGGAGCAGTTTGACTCATTGTTTCTCCTTCCAGGTATTCTATCTTTCGTAGTATTTTACCTGACGCTATTCCTATAGGGTTTGTTGGGATGTCATGAAGAATCTCTCTCACGTTTATGACGAGGAATGACCTTTATCAAAAGCGGAGTAACCGAAAAGCGACAAGAAAACCATAACCGAAATAGAAATGCTATCTTTCCAGTGGAACGGTCCTGGCGTGGGTTTGCCTCTTCAGTTTGGATTATCTCTTCAGGATTGGAATTCGTGTATGTTGAAATGTAAGATAATGCATAACATGCACATGGAAGGTTGAAGATTAAAAAATCATATCAAACCATAAAAGGGAAAGTATCAGTGAAATAAACATGCTATATGACCAACAGAGAACGAAGAGGTCGGCTCATTCGTTGCCGGTTGCACAAAAAGTCCTAGGCATATTTACTTTGTGTCGTCTGCAAGTCCTATGTCTGGTATCACGTCTAGTGATGCTGAACTGTGAGCCTACTGTGTAGAGGAATATTCTTCTAATACAATGGCAGACATGGTCGCCTACAGAGCAGTCCATAGGGATTTTTCGGAGATCAAAAGTATTATTAACAATGTTTTCGTAATGCTGCCTCCCCAACAGTCCGTTTCTACAGTCATTAAGGAAATCAGCTTTTTAGGTACGGACGATCGGGAAATCCCCAACTATCTGAATGAGCATAATTATGTCAGCTTGTTTTAGCGTCGGGAGATCGCGGTGTGGGAATTTGTTTTGACAACGCACTTTATGAGCACGGCAATTCGCTGGCTTTTATAAGCAGCCTGTGTTTGATACTGCGTTGGCAGATCAGTGTCACAGCTTGACGTCCAAGTGGGTCGATGCCTTCAAGTACGAGCTATCTGTGGACTAGCTGAGAAAGAAATTCCAATCTTTCGATATCGCTCCGTTTTCTGCCAACCAGAATGGTGTGTTTAGGTTGCGTTAATGAAATATACAGGAGCTTGAAATCGCCAGATCCAAAGCCTTTTTGTATTTCTAGTTTGGAACATTCTTGGAACCTCGTTGTCGTTTTGTCTCTCGAAAGACTGCCAATTTCCTCTATCTATGTAATTACCCTACTATTCTTCCATCTATTACCAGAAAAAAATCATTAAAACCACATTCAAGACAAGGTGAAGCAGACATGAAACTTTCAACAGAAAACGTTAGAATTTACAAGGTATATTCTGTTTTCTGTAATGATTCCGAGTCTCTCGAAATTTATCTGTGAGAAAATTAACCATGCCAGATTTTTACCGTGCATCTTCCGGCTAAATCGCTATAGGTTTTTCAAAGAAACCTTTTCTCCGATCAAGTTTCTTGGTTGTTCATCCAACGGAGTTATTCTCTTGGGATATTATGCTGTCGGAATATCCCCAATTCGTCAAAAACTACTTAATCCCAACTCAGGGTAAATCTCGACGGTCTGAAAGATTTCTTTTGATGTCGATCCGGTTCACCATGATTAACGCAGGGCAAGGTTCCAATGCATTGTCCCCATTTGGAATACTTTCCCCGGCGTTTGCGTCCGGACAACTTTCTACGTGGGGTACTTGGGCATGAAGATGCTCCTGTGAAAATTGAACGCTTGGATGGTCACCTTGGTGTGACGGCTGGAAAGAGGAAGGCTGCACAAGCCTTGGTTGACCCATGGTGAGGCATGACTACCCATGTGAGGCACATGGCTCCCCTCAACCGGAACCCTTCCTTTCGAATGGTTTTGATACAGTTTCTGATCAATGACAGTCAGAACTGTGGTAGGTTTACTTTTCGTTGCTGGTAATTCATAATTGATTCACACAATTACCGTTTTTCAATTCCCATAGTCATCGTACACCAACATCTACCTCTATTCCGAGGCTGATGGTGTCCTATAAGGGTCGTCAGATTCGGCAGACCGGATCAAGTCGGATCTAGATCCGATCCTGCCCGGAGTTCAATTCACAGAAAGATCATTTTGTTTTTAGATTTATTCTCCATGTCTAATGTTCGAAAAAGCGCCCGCTCCAAACGTTTAGAGTCAACTACCGGACCCTAAACGGAACGCTGAGGACGCATTCAGTTCTGTTCCCCCTGAAGCGATCGAAAAGCTGTCTGATGATGACCTTGTTACAGGAGGTAGTGTTAATGCGGAAGACTTAGGAAGCTGCTGTTGGTGATTCATTCTGGGGGAATTCTGGAGTGAAACTCCCACTGCGTGCAACGAAAAAGAGAACGGAGAGCAAAAAACCTTTTGCATTTCCAAAAAAGACCTTTTCCAAAAGTATTTTACTCTTGGATCCGAAAACAAAGCATCTTGTAACGTTTGCGGAGCAACTTTATCTACCAGAGGTCTTCATAGCTGTACTGGAAACCTTTGTAGACATTACAAAAGGAATCGCCCATCTGTGAATCTTAGTCAAAGGCAGATTCCTTTTCAAAAGGCCTTGCATTTGATTCTTTTATCACGAAAAATGAAAGAATTGATTTTTCTACACTTATGGCAGAGGGTCTGAAAGTATGCTGCCATTTTGGTGAATAGATAGAGGTTTAAGAGGATGCTGCCCTCACCCTCGACCGTGAGGCGTACAATTAGATCACTCTACGATGAAGCTCCTGATGAGTTGGTAGAAACTTCAGGCTCGATCACTAGAATGAGTTTGTAGTGAACCTACACAAGCTACCTTGGAAGCTTGAATGGAAAGATGTCATTACACAAGAAGCGAGTGGCGTATTCTTTTCCATCAGACCAGAGAAACCGAGGAATCGCGCTCAAACGCTATGCGACCCCTGGATTGTCCTACTAGGTGCAAAATTACGGCTCTCGTTATTGCATCTGATGAATGGAAGGTACTTGATGACCTGAAGTACATCTTGGAGCCATTTAAAAGAGCTTCTTTGTTGGCAGCTAGAAGTACCGGCGTAGTGTCAGCTTCATTTTTGCTTCAAGGTTTAGTGAGAAGAGGAAAACTGTTTTTCGAATCGAGGATGTCTTCAGATCTCAAGACTGCTCATCTGGTCGAATTTGGGCCAGAAACATTGAAGGGTATTTCCAAGTTTGAGCACAAATTTGTAAAGTACGTGGAAAAGACACATACTAATAAGGGTGTGGTAATTGCTGCCTTTTTGGACCCGCGGATGAAGGATGAGGTCTTTTCCGAACTGAAATACTTCTATTCTGACATTGAAACAATTATACAGGAAGGAAAGGAGGAAATTCAGAGGCTTACAGAAAGCGTAGTCCGTAACAAAACGACAATACCGCGACACACCTCTATGGCTCCTGACGAAGATCTCAGAGCCTTTTTCGAAAGGAAGCCTGTCGCACGGGGCGAAATAGCTCCCCATTTCATCGTGTGATATGTCATTTGGAGATCCCGGGATTGGTGGAATCTAAACAAACAGAATTGCCCTGCAATGTATACTTTGGCAAGCAAGATGCTATCTATTCCTGTCAGCTCGGTCGAGCTTTTATTTCTGTAAGAGGGTAATTGTTGAGACGCACTGTTCACTGGGAAACGATACTGCCTAGGAGCTATTGGTAGTTCGTGATCATCTTCGGCCCAGAGGTGATTCTTTCGAGCCTTCAAATGAAGACCTTTGTCACAACACCACGGGACATTGATTGACGGGCGATTACATAGTATAGCTTTAGTGTGACTGTTGTTGAAAAATTCAGATATTTTTTACTCAAATGTGTCGGATCTGACGACCCCTAGTGTCCTACAACTTGGTTTTGGAAAACGCACGTTGCAGAGAATATCACCGTGTGCTAGTCAAGCTGACCTAATCTCGCTCATCTATGATGTGATTGGAGCGATTGACATTCATAGTTTGTTCTCTTTCCAATTATTCAATGTGATGATGGTTTCTCGAGAGCTGCTGCGAGACGACGCACAGTATTTGTTGGAATGCTCATTTGAATAAAGTGACTATTCTATGAGGAATGATTAATCGAGAGCAGTAACCAAGTTTAGTACTCCATCCTAGTGTCAACTGCTTACCGCCTTGATGCCGTTCGATCATAATGAGAAAAATGATGAAAAGCCATACGAGATTCTCCGCATACTAAAATGGTTTTGGTATCAATCACAACGAAAAAAATCATGGTGTGAATATAGAGAAATAAACACCCACGAACTACAACTACTAATCAGGTTGTCGGTGTTTGACTCACATCTAGAAGAGATTTCAGATTTCCCCTCGTGGCGTCGGGGTTAGCTGCGCTGCCTTGTACGTAAACGCAATTCAAGGTCCCTTCTTCCTGTTGCCAGCAGACTCCGTTCGAAAAATGAGGGTTTAGTGAGTACGTTTAGAGGAGACACGCGGTTCGCCCATGACTGTTAATCAAAACAATTTGCAAACACACGACTGCACACATCCATGAGCTTCCCACCTTTGAAAAATGACTTGTATCTCCGTGCAGCATGCGGAGAAAAGGTGGAGAGGCCTCCGGTGTGGATTATGGTGAGTTTAAACAGAAAAAAACCATTTCCTAATTATTTAGAGACAAGCAGGAAGATACCTTCCAGAGTACCAAGAGGTGAAGGGGAATCGTGATTTTTTCGAAATGTGCCGCGATCCAGAAATTGCCAGTGAGATTACAATTCAGCCCATTGTGCGTTATGCCGGGCTGATTGATGCTGCCATCATTTTTAGCGATATCTTGGTTATTCCACAGGCTATGGGCATGGAAGTTGTTATGGTGGATAAAGCTGGTCCTCAGTTCCCAACTCCACTGAGAGACCCACAGGATATGGAGAAATTGAACAAAGAGGTGGATGTGTTGAAAGAGTTGGACTGGGCTTTCAAGTCGATTACCATGACCAGACACAAGCTTAAAGGTGCGGTACCTTTGTTTGGGTTCTGCGGCGCTCCGTGGACTCTCATGGTTTACATGATCGAAGGTGGTGGATCCCGGCTGTTCAGATTCGCCAAAGAGTGGATTTACAAGTATCCGCAGCAATCACACGAGCTTTTGCAGAGAATCACCGATGTTGCGGTGGAGTTTTTAGCCCAGCAAGTTGTTGCCGGTGCGCAGATGCTTCAGGTTTTTGAATCATGGGGCGGCGAGCTTGGGCCCGATGAGTTTGATACGTTTTCTCTACCTTATTTGGGACAAATCGCTGAAAAAGTGCCTGAAAGACTGCGTGAATTGAACGTTACAGACAAAATACCCATCACCGTGTTTGCCAAGGGCTCCTGGTACGCTCTGGATAAGCTGTGCGAGACAAAGTATGACGTTGTATCGTTAGACTGGCTCTTCCCACCAGAACAGGCCGTCGCCATCGCAAAAGGAAGAGTTGCTCTGCAGGGCAACCTGGACCCTGGCGCCATATACGGATCCAAAGAGGAGATTACTAGGAAAGTGGACAAGATGATCAAGGGTTTCGGGGGTGGGAAGCAGAATTACATTGTCAATTTTGGCCATGGAACTCATCCATTCATGGATCCAGAGCAGATTGGTCATTTTCTCAAAGAGGTGCATCGTGTCGGTAGCCAATAATGTATATACAGCGACGTAGATGACAGGACTATGCTACCATTAATGGCTACATGATTGGTTTTGCGGGTGTTAGTACAGCCACCCATTGTGTGTTTTCTAGTATTGAAAGTTGATCTGGCAAAGATCTTTTTGTTGTATCTACACTTCCAAAAAACGAGGTCTCCTATAAAGCTCCAACACCTCAGACCTGTATTTTATGACATTTCTCTCATTTGATCCTCAAAGGAACATCTCAGTCTAACTCTAATATTGCTAACTCTAATATTGCGTACTATCTTAATCTCTTTCAAAAAGTTGTCCAAAAGTTGACTTTACTATGTGAGCGTATGGTGTCGTTTTACATTGTTGGGATGTACCCATATATTCTGGGAACCAGATGTTTGCGACATGTAATTCCTTGAGCACCTAAGGATACCAAACTTCTGACGAGAAAGAATAGAATCGCAGTAGCAAGAAGAAAAAGAATGTCAAAAGCCCCGGTCCCTCGTATTCAAGAAAGGAAAAACGGTTTCTCTTCATTGTTGAAGCAGACTGAACTTCTTTCAACTCAAAAGATTTTCCAAACGTTGAACAGACGTTTGCCGGAGTCCCCGACTGATACACAAAGTCCACCGCACATCCGTGAGAGGTTGAGGGATCGTTCTTACATATGTCGTTTGGTTCTCGCAATCAATATCTGAGAGTCGGTTATAGCTAACCAGAGTGAGTACGTCTACTGGCCGTCTGCGATGACTCGAATAATATAAGATTGTTCCTACTCCTTGATTTTTATCTAGGTTGAAGAAATGCTACCTTGGGCTACATTTCTGACACCATGGTGTCCAAATTTAATTGGTTCGGTGTATCTCTTCGTCCGGGGTACTGTGGTTGCCGTTGGTCATCATGAACAAAGAGTCCCCTCGAATGCCTTGGTATGTACCTTCTCCTGATAGAGTCCAACAGAAAGAGAAAACTGTTCTAACGACTCTGAAAAATTATGATTTTGTGAGGTGTACGGATTGATTCTATATCGTACGGTCTCTATGCGGAATGACATGGTGTGAAGTCCTAAATGTATATGAATTCCTGTATAGAGGTACCGATTAATATATCCACCCGGATATGCAAACAAACATTACAAGCCTGCTTGGAGACTTGAATTTGTCTCCAAGGGGTGGATATAGTTATTCCTCTCAGATTTCCTTTGCCGTCGGTGAAGATGCTAATTACCAGGTGTGCGATAATAATGAGCATGCCTATGATGGAACGTCTGAGTAAGGAAACTTGACTCAAAAGCTCTTGGTCCGGTTGTTTTGACAAATTTACTTAATCGTTGGGCACGATGAACAAGGGACACATACATATGGTCATGTAGTGAGCCATATCCTCTTTGTCTATGGCCAAACAACAGGTTGCGGTAGTTGAATGAAATAGCGTTTGAGTCATAAGGTATAGTCAACTTCCTTTCTAACCTTCGGTTAGCGAGTGCTTTGCCGAGTCATAGCAGAACTGAGAGTGTGAAGATGGTGGTATCTCTGCGTTGTCGCGGCACACAGGGGGGAAATCAAAGGACGGAAAAGTAACTGTGAAAATGGTGTTGCTCTGAGATATTAACCTGTGAATCGCTGACAAGTTCAAGAGCAACGTGAAGAAAAATGTAAAGTTCAAATTGAAGCAGCAAGGGTTGGAGCTCGAATCCAGTGTCAGAGTTCGTTAAACGTTCAAAATGAAACTGAAACAGAATCAAGTCAAGCGACGGAAATGAGAGGCAACCGGATGTTTCTCATTGAGTTGAGCATCAGTTATATTAACCTCCATGGGAAGAACACATCATTCAGAGGATGGTAAGAGTGAATTTGGTTCGGAACAGCAGACTTGTTGAAAAAAAGGAGATGTACATCGGTGCTTGGTGATTATGAATAAAATGGGGTTTTGAAAGCATGGAAGGTTGAGCACGATTCAACAAGGAAACTCCCAGAAGAATATTCAAAAAAAGTATGAAAGAGAAGAATACTATACGATGAACAGAGAATTGTTCATTAATAAAATGGGCCAGATACTTGGGAATACTCCCATTTAGGACTCTGGTTCACCCGATGACCATAAAGTCTAACAGCTCGGAAAGCGAAAGAAGTTTAGCGTTACTTGGTGTCTCCATTATTGCGTTTCAAGACTGAATGTATGCGATTCCTCTTCTTGGACCAGATAAGTGAGAACTGTCGGTGTATTGGATCTGCCGCTAAAGAGAGGACTACTGGTTTCGGTTACCCATCTTTCGATTAAGTCATTCCTCGTCATCATACGCTCCTGAGAATAATCATTCTTCACGACCGCATCCGATGAGAATTCCCGACAAAATGCATCCTCTTGCACGAGTAGTTCGTGTATAAAAGGGAGACAAAAGACCGCAATTATGCAGCAGCTTCAGACACAGGTAATTCATCATTTATCGAGTGTACCTCGCACTCATTTGCTCTCTTTCCGTATATTCAAGTAACCATTCATAATAATAATTCTCCACCTCAAGAGGATGCCTTTCTCATTCATAAAGACCATGAGGAATACGTTTAATAACGAGCAATGTAATCAAAAGGGGAGTGACCGAAGGCAGCTGCTCCTCCTGCGTTGTTTGTCTATTGCATACGCAGGCCGTGGAAGATGTGGGTGCTTTTGCTATAACATTGTCCCTTGGAGGTTGGCTGGTCGGGTGTTATCCTTCCTATTCAACGTTTGGGTTGGCTTTATCGTATTTGTGTTAGTAATGTATAACGTACTCACTCATTACGACACTATGAATAAATTCTTTAAGAGCATCCCCCAACATGGCAACATCATCCGCGCCCGCGCGGTGATACACGATGTGTCTCCGGTGGGAGATGCTGAAAAAGTCTAGCAAACTTACTGTGGTCCAACCAAAACGTTGCATTTCCACGTCTTTGTTCCTCCACCCGAACAATGTTGTCAACCTCTTCGTCAAACATGTCACACATTGCCAATGGTACATCTTCGCAACGCATTTCGTTCTTTGACAGAATAAGATACCGTTTGTTCTCTTGTAAATAGATGGCAAAGTTGTCTTGTTCGCTTGACTCCCTTATAGCAGCATCCATCAAAGTGCGTTCTTCACTAAGGTCAAGACAATCGGGAAGAACAATATCACTTCCGCCGGTCTCTTTACTGACGTAACGATACACTTCTGCGTACCATTTGTGGCGATAGTTGTATAACAACATCCCGCCTCTCAGTTTCCCTTTGTGCGTTTCGATAGGGCCCCACACTTGGCGTCTTGCGTTGTCAATCGAGAGGTGTTTCCAAGTTGCTTCTATGATAAAGTAAGGGATACGTTCCCTACGTCTTACAAATGCAACATCCGGTTGATATGTTCCTCCGTTCGGTAACGGAATATCCAAATTTGTACTGGTGATGATAACAAAGCTTCTTGGACCTCTGATCAAGCGATCTACTATGGCGTTCATTATGCACCCATTAACAAAAACGATTGCAAAAGAATGTTGAGGTGACACGATGTAAGCCATGATCACGGGAACATCAAACGGATCGTTCCTCACCGTGAATCCTTGTAAAGGTAACCGTAGCACAATTGCTTCATACCGTCTTTGACGAACCGTTCATAATCAGCAGTGTTAAACTGGGTATGCGTACGGCCAGGGTACTCGTTGTCGGATTCATTCCAAAGTTTGGTGATTTCCCGTGTGATATTCTTTGTGGACTTTGAGAGACGGTTCCATTTTTTCACACCAATTTCTTGAACAAGTGGATCTTTTTCAACTTTGACCTTTTTCGCATGCTTCATGTCTAACGGCCTTTGCGAATCTTTTTTCCGATAACCTTGAGCTGACCTCTGGATCATCTTTGCGGTCGTAAGCAATTACAGAGACCTTTTTATTCTGCACACAGAAGAACGAGGAGAGAGGAAAAATCAACAAAATATCCTGCTGACATAGTCAGGTCGAGTTTGAACATCGCTTCTGAGTAGAGATCGCAGATCCGGTTCGTTCTAGAAGCGTTTAGAAGAAAAGAAACGATGATGGGTACCGTACATATATACATCACATCTGATGAAATACGACATCTTACACATGAAAGTTTTTCTACGTTTTCTCAGATAATTTAGCAGTAAATCTAACTTGTACACATACTTCGAGGCATTTCATGGATAAAAAAATGTAGCCAATAACTCGGAGAGAACCCTAGATGCATCAGTACAACGATGAAGCAAAGTATCTGCGTATGGATCCGTGAGTACTTAGCCTATGACATCAGCTGTGAAAAGTCGTTGGACCTCAGAATCGATATATGTGCGATTGTGCTTATGAGATTGTACTAAGCTCTACCGACTCCGAATTGTGATCGGAAAGAATAATTCGACCATGTAAACAGCTAATCTCTCATTCTCAATACAGAGCTTTCGCAAAACTAGTCGTAAGTCGTGCCACCTGTTGTACATGAAACTGCATACGCTATAGTGCACGATATTTCTCGTAATCGAACTACATCTATCGTAGCCATATATATGTGTAAATTTGTCAGAATGAGGGCGAGAGTTTCTAGCTCTGTGTTCCAACGGCCCATGGCTTCGCTGTTCTTGTTGAGAGAACTATTTCCGTGTTTTGGGTCAGCAGCGATGTACGTCGAAGGCAATACAGAGGAAAGGGCTATTGGTTACTCCTCTTTTAATTAAGAAAGTCATTCCTCGTCATCACATGTGTGAGAATAGTCATCCTTTATGAGCTTTATGCACTCGATTCCATGAGATAGAAAAAATTAGATCCATACTCTTGGGCTCTTATCTCACGTCTCCTTAACCCGTCGTGCCAAAATGGGTGATACAATAAGATAGCCAAAATGAAACATTCCCAAGGACTTTAAGGAGAGTGAACTGCATAGAAAGATCACCCTAAACCTAGAGGACAAACCCAATGCTAACTGTAATGGATGTACTCTGTGATTTTAAAATGAGGAGTTGTTCAACCCGTTTTCCGTTGTTCACTAGAACAAAAAAGACGTGAGAGGTTGTATCTAGAACATGACCTGAATTTCACATCTAGAAACGCTTTTACCATCGCACTTATAGCCGACTGAAACCTGATGACTGAACTTTTAAATTTGTTCGCTACCTTATACTCGTTCGTTATATTGTGGGTTTCAAGTATACATGAAAGGGGTCACGCATTTTCCGCTTTAGGATTGGATGAGTATACCACAACTTACAACCCATCTTCTAAGACGACTTTAGTGTGATATTCAATATCGACATTGTCTATTTAGTTGTAAAACAAAGTACAAGAGAAGCCAGAATTCTCTGTCAAATATAAACGCAGCATTGGCTGTTGGGCTAAGGCATAGATCCGTGGTCCCTGATACTGGTGAAAAAAAAGAAAGTCGCCATGAAAAGCTGGATTAATGTCGAAGTCTACATCACCAGGCATCCCTGCACCTCGTGGACCAATGTCGGAAGAGATTCCTACAAACGACCTTTATATCTATGAAATATCGCCTATTGTCCTGCGGGACATGGAACTGATGTTGTTCGACTCTCTCACCACTGAACAGGCCGTCGCCACAAAGACTGTGGAGCGTGGAGAGGAAAGAACCGGTTGCAGCGATTGTGCTATAACGTGGACAGACGAGTCTATAAGCGACAAGAGACAACATTACAAGTCTGATCTGCATAAACTCAACGCGAAACGGCGTGTGAGAAACCTCGAGCCGGTTTCAGAGTCTCAATTCGACGATATGGCGGAAACTGAGAGCATTTCTGGGTCGGAAACTGAGGATGAAATTGAAAAATTGGAAACCGTCATCGAGTCGACTGGGCTGGAAAGCTCTGTTTCCCATTTGAACACGAAAACTCCGTTCATAAATTTCAGTTCGCCTCTTCTCCCCGAGGGAAAATGTCTCGGGGCATACAAATCGATTTTCAGCGAAAAGGAATTGCACGAATCGCCGTTGCAGACTCTCAGAAGCCTTGGAGAGTATGGCAAGGATATTTCTGCACTGTTCATGATTGGTGGAGGCCACTTTGCCGGTGGGATCGTTTCACATACACGGAAATCCGGTCCTGTCGATCAGAGTGTGGATTTTATCGCGTCCAAAACTTTCCATAGGTATACTACTCGTCGTAAGCAGGGAGGATCACAGTCTGCCAGCGATAACGCCAACGGGAAGGCGAACTCTGCCGGTTCCTCTCTGAGAAGGTACAACGAACAGGCTCTAGCACAAGACGTGAGGGACCTTCTGGACCAATGGAGACCGTATTTGGAGAAGGCACACACGATTTTCATCAGGGCGAATGCAGCAGCCAGTAGGAACATCATTGTCGGATGGGACAAAAGCCCTATAAAGCACAATGACCCGCGCATACGATCGTTCCCCTTCACAACAAAAAGACCAACCAGCTCTGAGCTGAAACGGGCGTGGCTCAGCCTGGCGTATCTGCACATTGTAGAAACACCCAAAGTAGACGACAAGAAAAAGTTGAAACTCGAAAGGGAGAAAGAGTCGCTGTTGAAGAGCCAAGAACAGAAAAAGAAAGAGAGTTCAGTTTCTCAAGACGATAAAATCGCCTCAGAGATTGTCCAACTGATTAAAAAATCACGCGCTCCAGCATTGGTCAACTTTGTGCGCAAAAACAACCTCTCTGTGGATATGCACTTGCCCGATGCAGTGTCCCCGACGATGCTCCATTTGGCAGCTTCTTGCGGATCCGCGCACATGGTGCAAGTTTTGCTCGTGAATCTGAAGGCAAACCCAACTATAACCAATGCTGCTGGTAAAACACCGTACGAGGTTGCATCCAAGTTGTGTAAAAATACTTTTAGGGTGGCTCGCCACACCCTGGGTGAAGAGCACTGCGATTGGGATGCAGCCAAAGTGGGCCAAGCTAAAACCAGCGAGGAGATTAACGCAGAGATGGAGCAACAGAAAAGGGCAGAGGACGACGCGAACAAGAAACTTCACGCTGAGCAGTTACGGAAGCAAAAGGAGGAAGATGCACTCGACAGGGAGAAGCGGTTTGGGAGAGAAAGAAAGTTACCGCAAGTTTCCCAACAGTTTAATATGAGCAGCTTGAGTAACGACCAGAAAATGAGACTTATGAGGGAGCAAAGGGCAAGGGCTGCAGAGGCGAGGATGAAGCGACTACACTGACCAACGCGTTTGTGTGAGAATGGTGGTCCAAAGTCTCATCCATCCTGATACAAGCTGTGTAAGATGACAAATGCTATTCCTTCACAAAAATAAAGCTCACGATATCCTTCTCTAGAACTTTCTTCAACTCCTCGTCTTGGCACACGTCCCTCAACTGTAAAGGTGTGCAATGCTGGTAATCTTCCAAGTTACGCCTGATGACGCCTTTGGATTTCTGTGAAAGATCCTTGCAATCGAGCGCGGTCATGAAATGAGAATCCGTGTTGATCACCGCCTCCTCGCGTTTCGTCTCTATTCCGGAAACGCACCCACATTCAATCAGATCGTGAGTGTTGCAAGTCTCCGAGTCCACTGTAAGCGTAAAGAGGTCTTTCAGATCAGAATAGTCAAACATGTCGTTGACGTCATTTTCATCAAGAAACGTCTCACTCAAATTGCTCTTCATCAACTGTCTCTGGAAAATTTTCTCGTCGATGGAGCCCTTGGTCAGAAGCCTGTAGATAAACACGGGTTTCTTTTGGCCCTGTCTGTGTATTCGAGCCATCGCTTGCAGGTCCACCGATGGATTCCAGTCGTTATCAAAGAGAACTAGGCGTGACGCACCAATGAGGTTCAATCCCACGCCGCCAGATTTTGCAGAAAGGAGGAACACAAAACCTTGTGTAGCAGAAGAATTGTTGAATTGACCCACGACGGAGTCTCTTTGTTTTGCAGGAGTCGATCCGTCGAGTCTCAAAAATGTAAAGTTCAATTTCCTGAGAATAGACTCGATAACATCCAGAGTTTGCGTAAAATTAGATATCACAACCACTTTTTCCTGTCTCCCTTCAGACAACTTTGCCAACAGCTGGATGAGGAATTTGATCTTGCCGCTTGACATGACCCTTTTGGCAAGGTCCAATTTTAACTGTTCTCCGCCACAGCTTGTGTTGAACAAACGATCATCCTTCAGCAGAGCCGGGGAATTGCATATTTTCCTGAAAACGGTAATCAGACTCAAAGAATCAGCCACGTTGTGCTCTTCCAAAACGTCATTGTACGCTTTGGAGCTCATCACAAGCTTGAATAAACTAATCTGAAGGTCCGTCGGTGACACGAAAACGACAAAATCGGTGCGCGGTGGCAGCAGATGCGATATGGCCGTGTTTGTTCTCCGAAGCATAAACTCTTTTGTAATAGATATGAGTTTTTCCGATTTTTCATCTCCGAGCGCCTTGACAGCTGGGCTGACGCACGTAACTTCTCTGGATTGCAAAATAGGCTTGATAAACTCTTTCTGGAAATTGCTCAGACTCCCCAAGACGCCTGGATTCACGAAATCAATCAGGTTGTAGAATTCCACAAGATCATTTTGGATGGGTGTCCCCGTGAGCAAAATCTTTCTCTGCACACGCAACGAACTCAGGGCCTTTGTTGTCTTGTTGTTTGAGTTCTTTAACCTGTGAGCTTCGTCACAGATGAGGAGATCGTAATCCGTCTGCGAAACTTCGTCCTTGAGCATCGTTACTCTCTCATAACCAAGTATGAGAACCTGATATACCCTGGTTCTGCCAAAAGAGATGATGAGTGATTTTTCCTTCGCCGAGGGCTGCGACCCGTTTATTACGAGCACGCTAATCTGGGTTTTGTCTACCCATTTTTCAATCTCTTTGCGCCAATTTGTAATAAGCGTAACGGGACACACAATGAGTATTTTCGAAGCGAGAGGTTTCTGTATGGAAAACGGGTTCTGCTTCAGAATGATCAGAATGATGCAGATGGTCATCAAAGTCTTTCCTAGGCCCATTTCATCAGCCAGTAGCGCTCCATTACCACATGGGTTAAGTCCAACGATGCACTTATAAAGGAATTCAACACCTTCCTTCTGGTGAGGTCGGAGCACCGACGAGAGTCTGTCATCCAAAACTACATCGGCCACGGCATTGGGTGGTGCGGGGAGTAAAAGACCTCCTGTCGAAGGGTTTTGCAGAGGTTTACTCTTTTTCCTTTTTACGGGAGGCTGTGACTCACATTTCTCTTTCTTGAGTCTTTTTACAGGCGGGTTCAGAGCGGGCAAAGATGGTTGGTCGAGTTCTATTTCGTAGGATCCAACACTGATGATTCCGTACTCACTTTTCCGGTTCAATTTCCCTCTTGCCTGTTCCTTAAACTTGCCCGTACCTATATCCATTTTGAAAACAACGTCATCTCCTTGTATGATGGCGATTCCGTCACCGTCCCACGTCTTATTCTTTCTCCCACTTTTCTTCCGCCACACAACGGTATACGTAGTTGCCGGAGAATCGCATTGCTCTGTTGGCGCATCTTTTTTTTCCTCTGTCCGTGGAGAAATCCGGGGTGGTTTGAATGCAAACTTTCGCCTTTGATTTCGATACATGACGCGTGTAGACGCGTTATGCACGGGTTCGAGTCCTACAGGCGTCATCTGGTTTGCTCATTATTTCCCTTATTAAAATGGAGAGAAGTTCTGTGTACCTGGTGATTGTCCTCTTCGTCACTTTCAAAATAGTATATGTCACTTTGCCTTTTCCGATTGCCCTCACCGTCATTGAATTTTGCGCCAACGCAAATGCAGTTGGGCAAATACCGTACATCCATCGAGTGTTCCCCCAATTCTTCCCTCGGTTCCTCTTGTCCGGTAGTGGTAGAAAGAGTGGTAGACGTGGTGGATTTTTTCATTTCCGAGCCGTCGATGTCTAGAGCTTTCACGGCAAGCTGATAATCAAGGAGCTCAGGATCAAGCTTACCAGAATTATGGGAGACAAAACTGCTCAGGCTCTTGTTAGAATTGGACTCCTTTATCGCTGTGAGGTTGTCGTTGGACTTGATCTTGGACAAACCCTGGAGGAAACTCTGTGGCATAACGTCCTGGACCATCATCGAATGGCGCTTTGAGTCGCAATTGTCCCTGCGCCTAGTATTTGAGCTCAATTGCCCATCAACTATCGAAGACATACGATTGCTCCTCATTACCTCAAAAAGGCGACTTCCAGTGGGTGTAAGGGTGCATTCTTATTATAGCCACGCCTTAGTAAAAAGGTGGGTGTGAGGTTGTCCGCATATAGAGATGCCTGTAAAATTGTATGAGGAAGTGAGAGCTGTGAGAAATAACGAATGGGACGAGTTTTTCATCTCACACATCTTGTCCACCTCTGTTTACTTTAGCAAATCTTTTTTCAAAGAATGTTTAGGCGTGTCGAATGATCGAGAACGAGAGATATTTGTAGAGCTTTCAGTACGTAGGCGCCTCGAACAAAAAGGAACTAATCATAGAAATTTATCGAGATGGTTTCTAGCGATCTCTACGCCGAGTGTGGGAAGCCTCATCTACATTTTTATCCATTGGAAAGGATTTTGGCGCTCGTAGAGTGCATCAGACACAGGTTTTCGTGTTTCTTCATAGTCCCAGTACCCGCATGTAGGTGCGCCTGGGAATGCGATAAAAAATGCAATACGAGTTACGTAGAGTTTAACTCGCTATTCTACAATGATTGGCCCATCCTGGTGATGTTGAACCAGTCGTACGAAATAGATTGTCAGTAATGTGCACATATTTCTATATCCGCTACAAGTAGAATCCATGTAGCGGACTCAAACAATGTTTTTTTATATAGCACGCATGTTTGTGTGTGCTCTTCTATTAAAGAGGAGCTCTTCAAACTGGCGCATTATGAATGATGAAAAGATGCGCACACCCAATGGTTATATATGGAGGGGCGGGTAACCCTGATATTTTCATGTGCAAAGTATTGCAACTTTTGTTTAAAAGTTTTTTCCCGTTTATTTCATCGGATTCACTTTTTCTCCTTGATGTTTGTAATCTGTGCTACTATTAAAATTTATCTGAGAAACTCTAGTCAAGAAGATTGATACCGAAAAACAAGCTACGAGTCCGAACTGCGAGTGCTAACTACTTGGCCTAACCTGTTCTGTTCTTTGTCTACAAAAGAATCTCTATTGAGAAAGGGCTGCACAAAAATGACCCCTCCATTTCCTCAATTACCACGAACACGGCCCTACTCCATCGCGGACGGTAGATTACATAACTAATTACATGCAAAGCAGCACTAACAGTTTGCAAGTTTTTACCTACATTAATGAAACTCGGGAATCGCAAAAGGAGGAAGTTGCCATTTATTATTAAGAATTGAACCCTCTCAAAAACGGAGTGCAAAAAAAAAAAAAGAAAAAAAATACATGACAGAGCACATCCCAGCTTGGAAAAGAGTAGGTCTAAAAGTAAAACAAGTAGTTAGTACCGATCCGCTGGGACTAAACACTCACCTGGAAAGTGCCAAGGTAACGCCGCAGCAAAAGAAAGAGATCAAAAGAAAGAGCGATGAAAGTTCTAAACCGAAAAAACCTGCTAAACGGCCTAAATTGGCCAAAGATAAAAAACCACCACCCCCAGAAAAAGATCAGCTAACTTATTTAAGACAGTATTCCGAAGATCGAGAGAATTGGAAATTTTCCAAGCAGAAACAGAACTGGATCTTGAAGAATATAAAAGAGATACCCGATCAGTATTCGCAGAATCTCTCTAATTATCTGAAAGGGCTTCAGGGTGGTTCACGTGATCGCGTGATTAACGAGCTGACAGATGTTGTTGAGCGGTGGAATGTGGTTTCTGAAGAGGCTGAAAAGAAATTGCAAAGGCAGCTGGAGAATACCGAGGAGAACGTGGAGCAAAATGACAAAGAGCAAGATAAGGAAGAGCAAGAGAAGCAAGAGCTAGAGAAGCAAGAGCAAAAAATGGAAGCTCCTGATTTTGGGTATGTCTTGAAAGCGAAAATGTTGGTGAGCGTAATGACTGGCAAAGATCTAGTCGTAAAGGGAGAACATCAAGAGAAAGGCAATCCAGAACACAACTTGAATGAAGAAAATGACTCGGACGATAAAACAGAAAACTCGAAAGAACACAAAAATTTCAAAAACCTCATTGTCGAAGAAGTCAATGTACGAGAATATCTCGAAGATGATGATTTCAAAGATCCAGAGCCACCAAAATCACAAGAATCCGAATTGAAAGCAGAAAAGTCAAAATCGAAAAAGAAGCAGAAAAAGAAGCAGAAAAAGGAGGAAAAAAAAGATTGAAATCACCCATCGTGTTCCTAAATGCATGTTTTATTCTGTGGTAACCTCCCAAAACGCAACTACGGTGTCATACTCTTGCAAGCTGTAAGGGATCCGTACATCAAATATGCAAAAAAGTGCTATCAGGCAACTTTTGGATAACGCCAGGGACATTGACCATGATTTGCGGTTTATGGCATTGAGTGACCTTTACCGAGCGCTCAAAGAAGACCCACAATCCTTCAAATCGTCGTGTGAAAGAGTGGCTGAGACTCTATTGCATTCTTTGGAAGATATTCAACCCGAAGTACAAACACAGGCTGTCCAATGCTTTAAACCACTCATGTCTATATGTGACGAACAGAAGATAGTTTTGATTGTGAGAAAACTTGAATCCAAACCAAAGGAAAAAACAATCACTTCCTCTGTCCACACCATGGCGTTGTGTGTGTGCTTGGAAAATGTGAATCAAGAGTATGCGAAAAGTATAGTGGCAGCGCTTCTACCAGCGTATCTTGGACAAAGCTCTATAGATAGCGTAGAGGTGGTGTATCGGCTTATAAAGTTCCTCGGGAGGGGAATTAGCAACCGGGAAAGTGTCATCATTACGCTTGTCGGGATGTGCTTTGAAGGTGAGGCACTTGTATCGAAAAGGGCGGTCCACTCGCTGGCAGAACTAAGCCGTTTCGTGGACAAGACTCAGATGGAGCTGCTTATAGGGAAAGTGAAGGAAAAATACGATGAGACAGTGAGCAAGAGTGACTTCGAAACGAGGCCAATTGTTTACAGAACGAAAACACAGATTTACACTTGTCTCGTTCAGGTCAGTTCAAAAATTAAACCCTTTCTAGATGAAATCGTGAGGGAAGCCATAACTGAAGCTGGAGCTCCGGATTCAGAAGACGACTATGACCAACAGATCTGCTTGGACCATCTGAGAGTGTACGCATTGGCAATGCTCGCGGACATTGTCTCTGTATCAGGATGCGAGACCACTTCAGTGCTCGCTCTGTGCGACCGCTTCTTCAGCTACGGACAAGATGATCACGACGATTCCGAAATGGAGTCTATAGACTCGTTTGAACAGTCGGACGACGAAGACGAGACCATTTCGTGGAAAATCAGATTGGAGTGTGCGAGGCTCGTAGGTGTCATTGTTTCAAGTAATCCAAACAACGTACCCCTAGTTGTGACTAGATTGAATGGAATCGTGACGCTCATCCTGGACGAAAACACGTATGTCTCGTCGGAAGGGGTAAGAACACTTTCTGCGATCCTCCAAGCGATCCCCTCCTTCAACGTAGTGGCTCTCTACACAGAGAAACCCAACAATGTGACAGAGATTCTGCAAAAAGAGGCCCACGCCATTTGCGATGCGCTGTGTAAATGCTCCGACCGTCCACTCTCTATCACTACACTCGAGTCCTTGATCGCACTTGTCAAAGTTGAAACCCTCACGCCTGTGGTGGAATACGCACGAGAGCACGCTGCTACACAGCAGCTTATGCACTTTTACGGTGCCGTGGTAAAGTCAGGGTTCTGCGACGACAATATGGTCACAGACATTGCGTGCGCACTTGACTCCAACCATGCAACGGTTTCTGATGCCTTGAGAATCCTCCCAGTTGCATTGTCGGGAAAACTGCTCCCGCAACTGCACAAGATTTCCCTCTCCAAGAACTACCCGCTCGAGATTCGCATCTCTGCCCTGGAAAAACTCGAATCCTTCCCAGAAGAGTCCACTTTTAAAACACTCCATCACTGTTTGGGTTACTCTTCCTTGGCGGGGCCGGCATGTGCAGTCCTGGGGAAGATGGACATTCCGCAAAAATGGCAGCAGCCGATTTGTGATCACCTTAAAACCATAATGAGCGATCCACAAGCATGTTTCTGTCTTTATCCGCTCACAAAGATAAGTTACAGAGACCCGGGTATCTTAGAGCTGGTCTTGTCTCTGAATACTACGAAAAAGCAGGCATCGCTTGCATCCCGCGTGATATCCAACTATAATGGTCCGTGTGACTTGAACAAGGTATCAAAAGCGCTTTATGGTTTCTCGCTGGAAGATGTCGACCTTGCTGTCTTCACCAACGCTATTGGGAAAATCATGATCGCGCACCCCGAAATCGGTCCTCTTCTCTTGGATCACGACTCCGGTGCTCTAACAGCCGCTGTATGTGTTTCCAACGGTTTGGATGTGCCTCCGTCCGCTCTCAAATACGCGATCCGACTCGGCTACCAATTTGACATGGAAAACTTGCCACACGATGCTGAAACAGTAGGGACTGCCATGGCGGTAAGTGGTAATTATCTTTTGGATCGTTTCCCACTGGATAACCGTTTCTTTTTACGTGCATATCTTGCGAGCCTGCGCTTGAAAACGACCAACCTTTTGTGGGATCCTATAGTGCGCCAGGTGTCGACATATGAGTCGATAAAGGAATCTGAAATCGTGATAGCGGCAGAATGCCTCAGTTTGATGAATCATTCTCTGTTCCCAGTGGGAGAAAGCGACCCATTGGACTTGCTACTGGCTTTCACCATAAAATGGGCTTTTTCCTCGGTGATTGAGGTAACAATGCACAATATTCACGTTCTGAAAGAAATGGTTCGCACTATGTGCACGCTTGTATTGCACACGAACCTCTCTGTGAAGCAGGCAGCGGTGAACGGGTTGCTTGCGTCTTTGCACAACAACCCACTCATCGCACTATCCGTTGTTTCCGAGTTTCTTCCTGAGATGCTGGACAAGGAGCTGGTTGCAAAGAAGGAGTACACAAGAACATTGCAAATTGGACCTTTCAAACACAAGATTGATGACGGGCTCGAGGTGAGGAAATCCATCTACGAGATGATCTACACCATAGTGCTGTCCACTGAAAAGGATACCGAGGTTAGGTGGATCTCTGATCTCAATTTCCACGCTATCCTTGCTGCTCTTTTTGCTAGAGGACTCAAGGACGACAATTCTGTAGTTCAGCTGTGCTGCATCACGATACAAAAGCTGGCGTCTATGCACCCGTCCCTATTCTGTAGACAGGGGGTCACCGACAACCTCATAAAGTACGGGTCGCGGATTTTGAGAAAAACCTTGAAAGAGTCAGCTACTCGACAGGAGGTGGAAAAGCAGGAGGAGTCAGTAAGGGCTATCTCGCGCACGTGCGAAAAGGTGAACTCGTTGGAACTGGATTCTCAGGATGAAGAGGCGTGGAGGAATTTTTACAGCGAGGTGTCACCAAACATCTGAATTTCTCTTTGACTCGTTGTAACAGAACAGAGTGTTCATTGGCGTAAAAACCTACAAACTTTCCAGAAGCTCCTTCTTGTCTCGGTTCAACAGTTTTAGTCGACTGATGAAATCGTCCCTGTTGATATAACCCCCACACATTCTGCGCTCGCCTGTAAACTTTGTTCTGCGAGAATGCAGAACCCTCCAGTTGTCAAAGATAAGACTCTGACCTGGCACGAGTTTGTGGTAAAGTTCGTTTTCGCTTGATTCCAATATTTGGGTCCATTTTTGAATCGCCTTGTAAAACAGCTCCATTTTGCCCGGTTCGAGCATCAAAGTGGACCTGTCGCTTGCATTCCAACGCACCTGCACCAGATTACCCTTGTCGTCGTGGTTCAAAATTGGACGCGGGAACGAAGGCTGGACGAACACGTCTCCAGCCGAATGCGTTGGCACGCTTATGGTGGAGAGTGCTTCGTAATACTCTGGGTATTTTTCACGCAAGACAGAGGCGGCATTGAAAGAGTCGCACAGAGTGGTGATTCCGCCCTCTCCCGTGTGTTTCAAAAGATGGAAAAGCTGCAAACCTGGAGGGTCGGTGAAGTACGTTCCGTCGGTGTGCAACGGAATGGCTATATCGCTGTACGCGGTGTCGTTAACAGAAAGGTCTGCTGTGAAATCCCAGAAGGCTCCATAGTGAGTCTCGCGGATGAATGCAATTCGCTCAATGAGTTTCTTTGTCGCTTCCGGTGTAACTGGGCATTCCTCCACCATGCAGAACCCAAACTCATAGATCTTGAGACACCAGTCGGCAACAGCCTCGTCTTGGGTAAGTACTTTGCCATACACCACAGAGGGGATCTTGGCGGAATTCACGTTCCATAGAGTTTTACGAAACGGCTTCTCGACAGCCAGTTTTGGCCAATAAGAATGGGCTGAAAGCCACGACAGCGACCACCGTGACACGTGGCCGTCTTGCCATTCGATGATGAGAGTATTCCCATTTTGTTTGGCCGTTTTTGGTCTTTCCACCTTGTCGTATGCGATGTAAACGAGACGCTGCTTCGTCTCTGGATGGAAACACTCTGAACAATGGCAGTGGTCTCTTAGCCAGATGTGGTGGCAGAAGTTAGCTCATTCTATCTCGTTTGCTTACAATTTGGCCGTTTGGTCGAACAATTCCAAAGACAGGTACGAATCGGTTAGTTGCATGCGGGGAAACATCCTTACATCTCGGATAAGAGTACTCCAGCAGAAATCACATCTCAGGAATGATGATACATTTCCCGAAAACTATATTTTTGGTTGTTCAAGCAGCATTAATCGTAGATATTCATATTTTTTTTTTCTCTCGTAATTTCCAATTTTGTCCTGCAAATTCTGGGTATATCTTGAATTTCCCGTTTTGGGAAATGTTGCCCTCTGTTTGTTACGATGGCATGATGCGAAAGATACTAGATTGATTGATGCATGATTTTCTGAAGTAATCGTACGGCTTCTACAGAATTATATCTTTCTGAAAAATTGATTGCATTTTCCACTAAACAATTTCCCTATTCTATTCATACCAGAGTTTTTTCTTTTTTCAAAATTGTTAGCCCTCAAACACCAAGACGAAGAGAAGCTCTTTTCCGTGATATGGCTCTCGCTCTAGCTGGCTTCCGCTCTTACAGAAGCATTATGGCTGGTGATTACAACTCGGTACAGAATGTAACCGAGACTAACCGTAGTACTCAGTTTAGAAGCCTATTACATCTAGATCAGATCATAAGCGAAATGTCTTTGGTTGATGCATTTCTAATCAACAAGCCATACAAGGAGATCAAGGAGAAACTCCACTTCACTAATCAGGCCACAAATGGGCCGTCTCATTCGAGATTGGATAGGTTTTATTCACCCTTCTTTTCGAAATACTCGAAAGGTGCTAAGAGGACGATGGGAACACATTACCATATCGATATACAGATAATGGACGAGAAACATCAAGTCGGGGACACTTCATTGTTCATAGATATTCTCAGGTTTAAACAAGGAAAGGGATATCTTAATGCCCCTATCGGGAACGCTGATCACATTTTCCCACATTACTATACTTGGGATACCGTGCATAGCACATGGTCTATCAGGCTACGAGAACTCTCCTCTCTAACGAGAACTTTGCGTCGCTTTTCCAATGGAACAGGACAATAAGGCAATTGATGGAAGAACAGGATCATCAAACCAAGCTGATCTCTTTTCTTCCATTCAATGAGGTAAGAAAATCGTTCCAAGGAGATAAAATCAAAGCTCATCTTGGAAATTTAGAAGGTACAGAAAATCTGAAAGACGGGCTTAAAATAGCCACAAACTTTTACAGAAGCCTATACTCAAAAAAGATCTTGTATCTTCCAATGAGTACATAGAACGTTTTAACCCACCACCCTTGGAAGCACAAGACATGATTAACCTGAATAAGCCGTTCACACCAGAGGAAACGAGGAAAGTATCCTCGATTTCGACACAACAAGTCATCACGATGGATGGATCTATAACGTTTTCACGGAGAACGTGGCATACTTCTCTGAAATACTAAGCCAAACCATCAATCAAATGATGACGACCTCTCTTTTCCGCAGACAATGAGACAGACCTTGATCAAGTTAATCCCCAAACCTCATAAAGACGCTACAAAGGTCAGCAACTTGAGACCGATAAGTTTATCAAACACATGTGTTAAACTAATATCACATACCATAAAAAAACGGCTGTTGCAACATTTGGAAAACCTGATAGGACCATCAATACCTGATGGCATGCCTCACAAAGCTGAACTTTGGAACTCCCATGATGAATGCCATCTCGGCAATCCTCACCCAACAAGTTGCGTCCGTCTACATTAACAATGCACAAGGATCAACATTTTCGCTGAACTCCGGTGTAAGACAGGGCAATCCACTCTCACCAACGTTATTCGTGATTGGATTGGAACCCTTCTTACGTTCGATTTCACGATCTATGGACGGCATTCATTTGGGAGATTTTTACTGGAAGTACACTGCATTTGCTGATGACGTTACCATTGCCGTCAACAACTCATCGGATATAACGAAGGTAGCTTCATTATTTGATCAGTTTGGTTCGAAAAGTGGTTGCCGCATCAATCGAACTAAAACGAAGATATACCAGAAGGATGTGGAAGCGTTCGTGGATTTTGGACCATCACAAGCACTGGCGAACCCCGTTATTCAACGCTTGGGAATAACGGTCTCCAAAGAATTCAAAGTTCAGGAGTTTCTGAAGAACATTGCAAAGTATCAGTGGCTCATTCAAGATCACCAGATTCCCATAGGAGCCAGGTGCCTGATTGTCAATGTGTATCAATACTCAAAATTGATACACAAAGACCAGCACTGGCCTTTTGATGACTCCGTCTTGCAAAGCTTCGAAAAGACCCTCCTCCAAACCATCTGTTTCGATTACCCAGCTAAAGTTTCCAAGGATAGAATGGTCACTCCGGTGAATTTGGGAGGTTTTGGACTTACGGACCTGCAAATCCAGTTGTATGGTATTCGTTCCAAATGGATCTACGCTTTACTGGATGACAAGACAGATTCGCATCTGCAAGAGATTCGAAGAGTGTTTCGCCGTTTCCTACAGCATTTAAAAGCCATGTCACCAGAGCTACTCAAGTATGATATCAAATGGTATCACCTGTTCACACATCAAATTCCAGAATTTCCACGAGTGACAACAATTCTAACACTCCCACTCCAAATGATGAGCACATTCAGGCCCCTCTTGATAACCAAGAGGACGCCATGGAGGACGACAACCAACCCCTTCCAGCAGACCAAGGTGATGCAATGGACGAAGATGATGCTTCTGTCACCTATTATGACAGAGAACCTCCCTCATTCCACGAGCCTGCCTCGATTTCCAAACCATGGCATGAAATCCCCGTCAAGCCACACAAGGAGGCCTCAAGAACCTCTACACAACAGGTGGACCCAGCCTCTGCACCCCCTTCAGGAAGGTTGAGGGCCCCTAAACCCGTCAACTATCGAGTATGATTTTTAGAAAAATCATAATCGATAGTAAAAATATTCAGAGCCTAGGGTCGCCTGAATATTTAAACAAGGTAAATCATTACCTATTCTTCAAGAGACACGCTTACGTGATCTCCAATCTTATAATGAACTACAACGTTTTTGCTCACTCCGTGAGTATAATGTTGTCGGATCTTTCAGTTCTCTCAGCTTAATTTTGCTAAAAAAAGATCTCACAATTGTCAGCTCATCGCAGCTCCAATCTGACGACCCATTGTTTAACAAGTACATATCAGACGTGAAGGTGATGATCAATGATCTTCCCATACATCTGATTAATGTATACACACCAACCAACACAGCAGCTCGAGGGACCCTCTTTGAGTCCCTGTCTCTGAAAATCCCTCAGCAGGAACTTCTTGTCATAGGTGGTGATTTCAATTGTATATTAGGTACATAGGATCACCACCTGCAAGACCGTTTACGGCATGACTCGAGTACCTGAGAAGACTTCTACAGATGCACAGACTTCACGATACCTACAGAGTTCATCCGGCTACTGCGTCATGCCAAGAGTTTACTAATTTTCAGGGAGCGAATAGAAATGCGCGTCGACTTGACCGCTTCTATGTTTCTTGGCGACTGGTAGACTGGTGTGAGTGCACACTAATCGACTCCACAGATAATAGATATTCTACACATCGTCGAATTTCGTTCTCTCTGCGAGACTTCGGCACTGAAATAGGCCGAGGCTATTTCCATATAGGGAATAATCTTCTGGCGGATGATAAATTGCGTCCACACTTAATCCCCCGGTGTGCAGAATACCTTAAGAATGACACTACTCTCACCCCTTGTCAGAAGTGGGACAGCATAATGGTCGGCATCAATGGTCTTGCCAAAGACCTTGCTGCCAAATATCGCAAGTTCAAGGCCATTGACGATGCTAGGGATATT
>PPLB01008197.1:10203-21064 GCA_003706365.1 Citeromyces siamensis
AGTAGACGATAATGTTGGTGTCCAATGACGCTACAACGCACCTGTCGTTGTCCTCGTTCCAACTGATCGACTGGATCCGCGAAGTGTTGAAAGCCCACCTTGACGTCTTTACCTGGAGGTCTTTCAACGTGTACACAACAACTTTGCCCATTGAATCGCCTATGGCGACATACTCTTGATTAAACGAGATTGACACGGCACTTGGTGCAGAAACAGTGGCTGGAAGCGTTCCCAGGGGTTCTCCCTGACTGGAGTAGACCGTGGTGACTTGCTCTCCAGCGACGACGACAAAATCGTTACTGATGTCCACGCATTTGCCGCTGCATTTAATTTCGCCAACTTTATCCTCCTTTTCGTACAGCGCGATACCGTCTTCAAAGAGAATGGCCACTTTCCCTTTGCTCGCCTTCATTTGAATCGGCTGCTTATCGAGCTGGATGCTGTGCGATCCGACGCGGTACGTGTCGTCCCACGCGGACGAAACAAGTGCACCACCCGTTTTGGCGATCCCAACGACCAGGTTTTTGTGTCCTTCAATTCGACTGGCAAACCCATCAAGACTCCACTGGCGCAGCTGACCGTCGTACGACCCGGAAACCACCTCGCCATTGAAACAGAGCGCAGTGATTGATTTCTGGTGCCCGGTAATCACTTTTGGCTCACTAGCATCGTCAGCCCATAGGAAGAGGTCCCCGTTAACCGCGAGCGATACAACAACCTCGCCCGCGTATACTACACCCATCATCTGGGTCTCTACGGATTTCCCAGCAGTCCAATGGTTGGTGACCGAACCAGCAGCGAGGTCCCACTGCGCTACTGTTCCGTCAGCAGAAGCTGTGTACAGCACGTTTGGGTTGTCAGTGTTGAACGATGCTCCATACACCCCGCCTTGGTGGAAGCTGAGCTCTTTGACAAAGTCTCCGCTCTTGCCGTCGTAGACAACAACTTTCCTGTCGAAACCGACACTTACCAGCCACGTACCGTCGGGCGAAAACGCAACGTCCCTGACAAAGTTAGTGTGGTGGCCTCTCACAGATTTGGAAAACTTGAACGGGGGTCCCTGCAAGAACACTAGCCCAGCATCATCAGAAACAGTTGCAGCGCGGTACGGTCTGACTGGTCGGATCGCCACAGCGTTGACCTGAGCCGAATGTCCTGAAATCTCACCAATCGAGTTGCCCGAGTCCCACGTGAAACAATGTCCGTATTTTTCGTTACCATTGCCCACGGCGATGATACGAGCAGAGTCCGCGTCCCAGCTGAGATCGTTGATGCGACCAGAAATGACCTGCACCTCGTTTTTCAGGATCAGTTCCTCCGTAATGCAGTCCCACACTTTTACAAGACCCGACTCATCTCCTGAAGCGATGTAATTACCAGACGGAGAGAATTTAGCAACGGTGGTTGGTGCATTGTGACCGTTAAACTGCACAGCGTCTGCAGAGTTGGAAAGTGAACGGATAATTACGGATTTCCCGGCAGCGTAACATATCTGATTTTTCTTGGCATTGTAAGACAGATGCACAGGAACAGATCTAGCGGTGGACGGCTGCGCAGCCCAAATGGAATCTAAAGTTAGCGACATGAAAAATGGGTGGATGCACTCAACCGCACATCCTTACATATCATGATTTCTACATCCTTACGTCATACGTGAGGAGCGCTGTATAGATATCCAGTATGGTGGATCAATATGCTGGGTAAATTAAAAGGCGACCCTTGGCAATGTGCAGTCTTCTCATTATCGCGTTCATACAGCAACTTTTAGTCTGATTCAAGGCGCACAATTTGCTCTGCTGCTGCGGACTTTTCAGTTTATCATATAGCATATTGATTTTGACTGCTACAGACTTTCTATTTCACTTTTCTTTTGCATTCATCTGGCTCGTCCTCAACCGTCCATGCATCCTCAGGTCGCGTACATATGTTGACATCTCAGCATACTCTTATTCAAAAGAGACTCATAAATGTGGATCTCTTTTAACATGATTACGCTCTTCATTTTCGAAAACCCCTGCTTCTCAGATCCTTCTCTTGGGTTTAAGCACTCTCTCTGGCTCTCAAGTGAGTCTAAGTAACACGTTCATATTGAAAATCTAATGCTCTGACACTGAGCTTTAGTTTCGCAACCCATTCCTGCTTTTGAATGTTACAATGACATTGATCTTAGCTTGCACCCAATCACACATTAGTTTCCAGATTTTCTCACATTGATATTATACTTCATACTTGTTCCCAGATTCAACATATTTCTTCACTGTTTTCCTCAACCAGGATTCGAATATCACACTTGTTCTCGGTGTTGGTTTCACTATCAAAGTTGTTTTCACCTGGGATTCGAATGCACCTGTCTTTCAAACCCAAGCCAACCTTCGTCAAGAGACCCACTTGTTTTCCTTATCACGCCTTCACTGGAAGCTGGTCAGCCTGAGCCATCCTCTTTTGGTGACACTTTCACACGCGTGTGTGAAATCCTGTCACTCGATTTTTCATTGATTTCTTTCTGTAGGTCTATTGGATCAGTCGCGGTCCAATACATGCATGTCGAATGCAATGCAGGAGGAAAGAACTACTGGTTCCGGTTACTCTGATTTGATCAAGAAGATCATTCCTCGTCATTACTCGTGCATGAGAGTCATCGCGTGACTTTTGTGCATTCGAATGAGCATTCCCCACAAACCCTATGCATCCATTTTCAGGAGTAATTCGTGTATAAAGGGGGACAAAACACTCCAATTTAGTAGCCGCTTCAGCTTCATGTAATACATCATTTACCCTACAATCGATTACTACGAACGGTCTCCTGAATACCTGGAAAGAGAGGAAACTATGACCGTAAACTACACAGCTCAAGCTACTCCCAGTTTCTCGCGTCATCAACACTTTCTCTCTTGGCTTCAGATCTGCTTGTCTGCCGTTTTTATCTCACTCTTGCTGAAGCAATACATACACTCTCTGTTCGTATAGTTTTCTCTCTGGCGGTAGGTCAACGAACACCATTTTCACCACTTTTGGTTATTTTGATAGATTGAAGACATCAACAATAATGACCCAAGTGGTTTTATGAATAAGGCCTCGTATTCTATTAGAAAGGTCCAAATTGCTTTGAAAGGTCTGAACCATGTGACAGATCTGAGACAAACCTTTGATGTGGAATATATTCTGGAGACTTAGATGTGATTTGAATAATGTTGCTGACAGGCAGGGTAAAATATTGATTTGCAGGGAGTTACGAAAAAACATTCTAAGGTATTATTTGATGTATTTGTTGTCCCAAAGCCCTCATATAGCGCGAGTGGGGAGAACTTCTCAGTAATGATGTCAGTAATGGAGTGAATTAATGTCTTGTCTATTTTCTGGATTGTGTGGATTGACGTCAACTCAATAGACAATATAAATTACTGTATTTCTCCACTACGTAATCCTCAGTTTATGTACTTTTAATGCCTCATCATAGAGTATATTTCAGGTCAAAAGCAAATAGAGCGAATAAAGAATAGAGTATCGTGTTTCATCACTTCTGGACGTTCGTTCTATCTCATGTCGCCAGAAGTCTTCTATCTTGTCCTTTATAGACCAGTTTAAAAGAACACTAGGGCATCTAGATAGCAGTTTCAGGTAGCAGAGTATTATTTATTATCGAGAAAAGTAGTTTGGCATTGATTTTCGATTCCATCAAAGATTCAAAGAAATACAAAATAAAGAGCTTTAGAGCTCTTGATCAAAACCTTGATCTTTTGCGCCTACGAATAACTTCCAACCAGAAACTACTGGCGTAAGGTTATGAAGATTCTCCGTATCGAAATCGGTATGGCCACCAACGTAATTCTCACATGAGCAAGCAAAAGCGAACATCAAGATACATTAACAAAGTAGGTGAACGTCCTCACGAGTGGTTGAAGATTCTGTCGCTAACCGAATTTGCATACAACAACAGCCACACCATCTCCGATGGGTGGGGTTGATAGACAAACATCTTGGTCCTTATGAACATAAATCAGAAATGTTTACAGCTAAACAACGATCAAAAGGCTGTCATAGAGTAAACAGACCACTTCATCGCAGGTGCACAAGACGGAGATTCGGAAAAATTTAATCGGCACCACCAAGAGGTTACATCCATAGTAGGTGAAAAAGTCCTGCCACATAAAAGCGGATATGAGAAACGAACTGTTAATACGACATTCAAGTTCTTGTGGTACGGTCCGTTTAAAAAGAAAGCATGCTTAATTAGCCTAAAAACGCGTCTGTGACGCACCCACCAATGGTTAGCGGAAGCCAACAATTATACAAGTATGCACATCTTTTAATAGAGAAGCTTGATTGGCACCCAGAGCTGGTACGCTCGACCCTCTTCCTTCTGCGTAGTACTAGTACATCAGTCAATATCAACAGGTAACGAAAATCATACCAGCTTCGTCGTACTAGACAGTTACGAGGTTGCAATATCGTTCTCATACAGCGGCATAATAAAGTCACTCATGGTGCTATGAAGGTTTTCCTTCTCTGATGCCTCCTCATAGTTGACAACACCAATGGCTCATGATCCGATACTTCATTCTTTGGCTCCTTCTTGCCTTCATTCGGGACCTTGATTCCATAGGTCTCTAGTGACAGTTGAAGCGTTTTCTGTAATCATTTCTACTTGTCTTTCTTTCATCATCGCAGGTCAAACCGAAAGCGCAGATCGAACTACCCTTGGATAACTCTTCAACCGTGGAAATATGTTAAAACAAAAGACGATAACTCGTCATACAGGTTCACCAAGGATCTCGCTGAGATCTGGCAGCTCGTCAGCCTGCTCCTCCTGATGTTCTGGTTGTTGGGTTTCCTCTTTTTTCTCTGGCTGTGACTCTTGGTTATCGAAAAGCGGTTTCATTCTTTCAATGATGTTTCTCACTCTGTTTTCATCTACCCTATCCATGAAAGAAGGGTTGGTGATGCTGTCGCGGATACTATCAATAATGACATCAATATCCGTCACTACATTTTGAGTCTCTTCAGAGGATTTGCCACGTATCTGTTGGTCAAGTGCCTCTTTGTTCATATCCAGTAGAATGTCGTTCAGATCTCCACTAAAATTCGAGGCAATCACCAATAGTTTTTTGAAAAATTCGTTCATAATGTAGCTAGAAGGACTTACCTGGCTGATGAGCCTCTCTGAAACAGACTGAGTAGATTTTTGTTGCGGGATGGGAAGCGAAGTCTCATAATGAGGCATTTCAAAGCGAGTAGCGTGCTCCGCGTTCGTTTCGTTGTTGTCTAGATCCATGGCGTCCACATATTCATCCATGAGATCCATCATTTCCTGCGAGGGAAACAAATCTTTCTTTTTAGCGTCTTCAGGCACAGAAGTTCCTTTAAGCGGGCTAAAATTCGGGAACTTGAGATCCTCAATATACGGAAGACGCACGAGGGAGAAAGCGTACGTGGCCAGTTCCAAGTCCTCTTGAGTTCTCTTTCTATTTTTTTCACCCATTTGGAAAGGTATCATCGTCGCCATAGATACTGCTGATCCATCTTTTTGCACGTATCGCACCACACAGTACGAGTCCGTCTCTATTAGGGCCTCGCATAGGGCGTTGAACGCGATTTTATCCGATATCGTCCCTGCGCGTCCCACTTTGGAAGCTGTGCAACAGGAACCGAATGGCGTAATCAGTATACTCTCCCCCATTAAGAAATAGACAGGGAACTCCTTCCTTTTAACGAAACCAAGCACGTCAATGCCTGCAAAACTCGGGAATTTCAACACCTTGCTGAGAGTCCCAGTGATGGGAACAATAGACGTGCCATACTTGAACGACTTCATGAGTTCCGAGTCATCCACAAGCTCAGATCCAACGTAATGTTCGCGGGAAAAAGTTATGGGTTGTATCTGCTGGTTCTCAGACAGAGAAAAAGCCTTTGACGGAAGAGGACGATCAACTTTTGTTAGTGGGTAGCCCTCTGCCTTTATCACAAGTGAGATCGGATCGGAGTACTGTGAATAGCCCACGTGGAGTTTGCCCATAAAATTGGTTTCGGAAGAGAACTTTTCGTCATCGATGGTCCTCAGGTCGCTGCCCAGACGAATCTCTCCATCAAAAACCCTCACGGGTCTCACGAGCCTTGGAACGAATTCATTGCACCGCGCAAGTGGTACAACAAGAGGTTCCGGTACATTCTCAGATTTCACGCGATCAATGAGACTGCTCCACCGCGACAGCCCCTTTTCATACTTTTCCTCTACATCACTGCAATAGATCAAAACCAGCTTGATCTGAAGCAGTGATGTCAGCTGTGCAATCCCTTGTTTTATATCGTCAGAGAAGTCGCAGTCGCTCACGCAGTTGGTAAGAACAAGTATCGTGGACTTGCCACTGATTTTCTTACCCTCGTTAGTCCTGTCTGACACTAGTTGAATAGCCAACAGTATGGCACGAGTCAAATCAGCTGCATCGGTGGATTTTTCATTGTTCACATCACAACTCTCTTGTAAATCCTGGAGAAGTTCACCCGAAGGGTGGCTCATTTCATTAAAAACAACTACATTCTCGAATGCGCCATCTTTTGCTAATGGGTTTTCAGTGGCCTCGTTGTAGCACCCAATCACTTGCACCTGGTCCTGCTTCTTCCCCCTCGCCATTTTGTCACACAGAGTCTCCAGCAGGAACGACTTGAGCTCATCGAAACAGCTCGTTTCGTTATTTAGAGAGCTCTCAGTCGCCATGGACGGTGATTGGTCAATGATGAAATAAGTGAACTCTTTATCCATTTCGAGAGTGGACATGCATTAGTGCGGGTTGCAAAACGTCAGGACTGCAGTGTCATAAATGCAGTTTATCATCAGAGTTTTTTTCACGGCCTCTATATTCGAATGAGCAGTCCCCACCGACTCGCACGAATAACTCTTGAAAAGGAAATCCAAGGACTCCAATTAAAGGACAGTAACGAATCGTTTACTCGGAAAACTCTGATGAGGAAAGGAGAATACCCAGAAATAGGACCGCGCCTGTGCTCCTAGATAACTGTCGTATTTACATATCTGCCTCTAACAGAGCTGGGGAATCCTCAAGGTTATACTCAGACTGACAGTATTATTTACGCTCATTATGTGTACAAACCTCCCTATTAGTAGGAAAACAAGAGTTGACCACAGTTAAAAAATACGAGATGTCGGATCACGCTTTTGCGAATTTGACCCATGGTTTTGATGGGTTCTCCTGTCTCTGATCTCGAGTACAGCTTGACGTGCTCTCGCCCAACTCGAGTATTGTAACTTGGATTTTCCTGCAAGATTGCCGAAGTAACTGCTCCAGATCATGGATTCGACGATCAACGATTCCAAGTCTGTCGCAGGCGGAAGCGACATCGTGCTCGTAGTCGCGCCAAATAAAAATCTCCTTTTTCTTCTGGATCTCAATTTTCTGTCGAGCCTTCTCTGTCGGCGCTGACCTGGGCATCAAAAGGTTTGTGGCTATTCAGTCACTTTCATCCAAAAGATTATAGAAAGAGAGTTTTAACAAGCCAACGGGAATGTCTCAAGCATCACTCTTGGTCCTTTTCCCAAATGGTTCTGCACGAGCTCAGACCTAACAACACGTATTAAACAAACAAATCGGCAACAGCTTTTACACGTATCATTTTCACAGTACCTGGTGGGCCATATAATAACACAGCTCTTGGTAAATACCGATTTGCTTATACAGAACGATTACTGTCGACGGAAGTTCTCACTCGGCATTTCGTTTACCTGCAATAGATATGAATGAGTCTGCATCTGCGAGCAAAGTTTCAGCCAGAGAATTTGAGTGGCGGTAATGTGCAACCGAAAATGGTGGCTTGAAAAGCTTTCTATCCACGCTGGAGCCGGAAAACACAGTTGGACCCGGTGATGGAAGATACACCAGTCGTATTACCAATAGGCTCCAAAAATGGCCAATAAGAAGGGGACTATTAGAGAATTTTAATGCCGCACCATATGAAGCACTCTAAACAATGGAAAATATGACATTCCACGGGAAACACCTTGAGATATTTCGTTCCTAAAGTGGAATTTTTTTTTTTTCGTAGTCACTTCCTGGTTTTATGTGTTCACGAGAAAACCATTAATCTTGGTTGGCCCCATATCTTGGTTTTCCGAAGAAAATCAAGCTAATTGGCTAATACGAGAAAACTTGTGCAACATTTACGTGTTCCCTAAGCTGATAATTCTGTCTCAAAATAATATACTCTCACGAATTACTTTGTAGTTCTGTTCCATGTACTAGAGTCGTTTGAGGGAGTTAGATTTCAGTTTTTCGAAGGATTTAACGTTGTAATCTTTCGAATAGGTTCTATGTGTAACTGACTTTCTCTCTTGTTAGGTTTACAGGTTTCGTTTTTTTAATACAAGCCCAGGACTCCGTCATACCAGAAGGAATCGCCTGTCCAAGTCACTACACAAGAACATTGCTCTGTGACACCAGAATCCTTTACTACTTTAGTCTCATTTTTTGTTTTTATCCAGATCTCCTTGGCAAGGTGGTTGAGAATTAGTATACGTTTCTCGTAAACTCTGAGTGCATGCCGAAGAAGCGCAGTTATTGCGTAAGCTGTATTGATTCCAGATTGCAAAAGACATACCCCTATAAACAAGTCTTTATATACCCAGCTTCCCAGGTAGAAAAAGGACCAAGCATGTGAAAGTAGTACGTAGATATATAATATCTGCAAGAAATTTTCCAAGCAGATGTAGCGTACTCAACAGGGCGATTGTGTTTCGTTGCAGAACCTATTTCTTAGACAGGTTTCAAATGGTTATGGTTCCATAGAAACAACGCTACAGGAATCTATACGATCATTCAGTGATATTCAATTTACAGATACAGTATTCCAGTCGGCGTGATCTGTGCATATCGCTAGAGGGAAAACGGCATTATCACACAATGCATTATTTTTTTATGCGCCATGTCTTTAGAGACATTAAAACTGGAAATCAAGGCATGGGAATACTCGTTTGCCGAGTCTCATAATGGTAAAAAGCCCTCTGCGTCTGATGTGAGAGGTAACAAAGAAATCAGCTTAAAGTACAAGTTGTATCACAAGCTGCGGAAGCAGGAACGCGACCAAAAGGATGAGCAAACCACGCCGGTTAAAATCCAATCAACGTTGGGCCCTACACCTCAGATGAACGGGAGGGTTTTAGGGATATTTGATCTGAGGAAGTCTCCAGTGATAACGACACCGACAAAACCGAAAAACCACATTTTCAAGACACCGAACAAGAAAAGTCCTAGAAAGGCTGTTTCGATACCTAAAGGTGAGACGGCTCAAGTAGTAGAGACACCGGCGTACCTCCGGCACCAGAGGACCCCATCCAACTCGTCGACGAGGTCTTCAGAGCCGTCACCTAATATGTTTTCCCCTACGAGACGGTTTATTAAGACAAAGTCGCTATTCCAAATGAGCCAGGAGCTCGAGGCGATCGAGAAGGAGAAGCAGGAGCTAGAGTTGGAGGATGACGATATACAGCGACTGATGAAAGAGAAACAGCATTCTGACGCAGTCGAATCACCTGCCGATGAGGTCGAAGAGGACAACGAACTGGCAAAGCGTATTTTCCAGAGGACAAAGACGCAAAAGAGGTCGACCAAGCGGGTTAAAATGAAGGCCCACAACGTGGAGGAGAAGGACAAACTAGCAAACGTGGATATACACGAGAGGATAAGGAAGCTGGAAGGCTCCGAGGAGATTTCCTCTGAATCTGAAGAAGAGGGTCAAACAAACGAACGGAAATCAAAGAGACCATTGAACGATAATTATGTGAGGATGAAGATTCATTATAAGAACAGAGGAAAATTTGGAAAGAGGAGAAGAGGCTGGTAGGCATATCCGATTAGTATTGGGATGTAAACTCTGGATACCCATTTTATGGAGCCGATCATTACGACTCAAAGATATCCACTTCTAGTGATATTATCTTTGCATTTTTTATTATCAATATCATGGCACCGCGCAAAGGATCCTTAAAGTGTTGATGGTGTGGATTTAACGGGGAAACTAACCGTTTCCACTGATCAATGAGTAGAGAGCTCAGGATTCATTTCGCTTTAATCAAATTGAATGACACCTGCAAAAGAAAACTGTCTTTTACGAGCTAGTCTCAGTAACCCTCAGGCGTTTGTGCCACGTGGAAAAATCAGCCATCTCTTTCAAGAAACGGAATGGTGTTTATTCTTTCCCACATATTTCACCAAACATACCGATCGAAGCCCGATAAGTTTCACAAATTCAACGTACACAAGATGCTGCTTTAAAAGTAATGAAGCATTGGACTAACCCTTTCTGCTTGTTTTCCGATCTGAGGAAACAAGCTCTTCCTACAAACCGTTGTGGACTAGTAATATTTTGTTGCACATAGGCCGTAACTCGAATATAACTAGAGTTCTTGGAATAATTGAACCATTCTCTTGTATATACAGAATCCAGCTGAAGGCGTGGCAATCAGGAGGTTTATCATAGACTTGTCATAATAAAGATGATTGAAAAACCAAGAATTTATCAATCAGTCACATAGGTCATTGGATACACGTTGCATTATGACAGCCCGCAGCTGTTATTAAATCCTCGAAAATGAGGGAGATTCCGCAACAAAATATTCACCGCTTGAATTTCCCGCTAGGGTCACCCTTTGGGTACTAGCCCAAATTCAGGGAGAGCCGTGCGATACGGCCTTTTTTAAGTGGCCCTGAGAAATCCATAGAAATTAAGCGTGCTATAATTACACTTCAAGGTAACCTGAATCAACGCCATAGAATTGCGTTCTCACTTGCAGCAGATAAGATTGATTCATCAGAAATGCCGATGAACACGGACGAGATGAGGTCGTGTACGTAAG
>PPLB01008208.1:811-23513 GCA_003706365.1 Citeromyces siamensis
TAAAAATTCTAATTTTATGACGCGCAGTATACTTTATCTTTCTTCCGGAACAGAAATAGTTTACATAATTTTTACAGAATTTGTCCATTCCTGGCATCCGTTTGCAACAGATGTGTATGTACTGTTGTCTACGTTTCCAATGATCCAAGAAGAGATGAAAAAAAGGGAAAGTGATCGCTCAAATGAGATGTAAATGTCCACTCAGGCAATGTTGATGCGAGTCACATGGACACAAAGATATTCTTGGCATATAGAATCGTAATCTGTATACGCGATGAAGGATTAATGATGCTTCTTCTCTTCAATGGACTCTTTATCCTATTTCTGGAAATCTTGGGATTTTGAATGCCATGCAACAACAGGTTTATATTACACAGGCCGTTGAATATTACCATCAAAAAATCCTGCATATCTCCAGGGAATAAAGTCACAAGGCGAATATGCGCAACTCTCGAAAAGGTGGACTCATTTACTCGTCATTTTATCATAGATTCATGTTCTAATCATACGTCTCTAACAAAGATATCTGAGTAAACTCGTTTCAGGCTCCTAGGTATGCTCTATAAAAGTTCTGAGATATTGGCAGGTCGTTTTTGGTTAATGGATAACCGTTCATTGGCATCCTAATGTTTGAGTTCAACATTTTTCCTATCTTTATCTCGTCTTCCTCGATGTTTATAATACTCGCCACTGCGTTCACCCCAAAACTCCAAAAACAAACTGATGGCACACGTATGACTCTGTGAGCCATCTCAACTGTTACCTTTAGAATTCCTCCACTCAAGCCACGACATTCAGAGCTGTTTAAATCCAGTTTGTACTGAAGATGTTTTATTGGGAAACAACCATAAAATTCCTAAAATGAATAAGACACCTTTCATGATCCTTCATAAAAGTCCAAAGGTTAAATATAGATGTTCAGGCACCAAAGGAACGACGAGAATGTTATCATTTAGGTGGTAATAAGACTGGCGTACACTCAACAGCTGGCTAGGGCATGTCAAGTGGAGGACAACTTCAGAAGCAATGGGCTCGACTTTAGTTATAGAGCCAGGGAGAATGACTTCGTTTAGCTGTTTTAACCACGAGTAGTTCATCATAGTATATAATGATCAAGTTTTCGTTTCCTTTCCCAATGGTTATTTCTACATTATGTGCATTTTTCTTTGTCTAGCGTAATATGGCGGAAAATTTGGTAATGTCAACGAAGTAGAAAGAAAAATTACACATGTATTGAAAACTTTGTTGAAAGTCTAGAGAGAAAACTCACACAGACGTTTTTATTTTTATTTCTATTTTTCTTTTTAACACAAAACTAATCATCCTGCCGGTTTATGACATCCTACACACGCCTGAGGCTACAATTGTAAGAATGACATTTTCTTTTGAACTCAAAAATATTGAATATTCATCCTGTAGATTAAGGAAAAAAACACAGAGATTACTCACTATGTTGAAAAAACCTCAATCATTCATCAGCTCGACGAGGACACAGATTATCAATATGCCCTCTCCAGTTCAACGTACCCCTCATCTCTCTTGTGCGATTTGAAGTGCTTCCAACTCCACCAGATAGCGTCCCCTGGATATCAGTACTTTCTTTGTTGCTTGGGGGAAAATGAAATGCCGGATAGACAGATGATGCACGTCATCCGCTGTCTTAATCTTCTGCCATAGATGATCCATAACTGGGCATTCTTCAATCCAATGTTCTATTCCGACATCGTATTGCTCGTAGCAAAATTGGCAAGTACCGCCTTTGAGGTGGAGTCTCACAATGGCTAGGTGACTAAATCTGTATAAAGCATCAACCTCTGCTGGATTCTTGGAATGAAACTTTGACAAGTTCTTCCAAAATTTGGCAACGTGCGTTGCAAACTGTTCCCTTTTCTCTGGGCTAGCGCCAACCTCTGGAAGATAGGTGGCAATGTGCTCTGATACATATGGACTCGCATACTTGTGGTAGATCTTGATCCCTATTCTTTTGAGATATTGGGGTGATTTTAAGACCTTTGACGTCCCTCAGCTGTCGTAAAACATGTGCCTTAAAGAGAGATGTATCACGTAAATGTGGCGTTCTCTGCTTGTTCGGTTATCAAAAACCAAGCCTTTAAGGCTTCTTGGATTCTATTGCTGAACAATCTGAGTCTTGACTCTGTTGGTATGCTGTCCATGAACCGGGAATAGAACTGATCCACCACACTGTGACTCATGGGTGTGTTGTTGGTCGCCAAAAAATTCCACAATGTCCAGCAGCGACCAGTCTCCTGTATGAGATGGTTCATGAAACCGCTCAGGTGATCAATTGTGGATTCTTGATGAGGCTCTAAATTCTCATCGAATAGATCAACCGAGGTCTTCTGCTTAGCAAGTGGCATTCTAATCGTGTTAGCCCGTAGTAACCAATGTCTTTCGGACCTTGAAGAATTCTCAGGAATCAAGTGCTGATATGGGGTGTGCTTATGGATCTGTGCACATACATTTCTCTCCATGCGGTGCAGGTCCTGTTGAATGGCGTCATGTTGGTCCCAATAGTAGACGCGAATAAACGTAGGTGGTTGTCTTAACACTTAGCGGAAGTCCGGTCATAGTGGCCTGGGTCAAATAATCAATCGTCTTTTCGATTTTGGGCCCCCAATCGTGACCGCTCAATGCCACCCCGAGGAATTCGTGGTTACAGTTGTTTAGGAACTGTACATCAGCGCCATCCAAGAACCTCGGTACAACCTCAAAAGTTGTACTAGGTTCGAAATCGTGGTTTGTCAGTATCACCAGGTGGGATTTCTTGGAATCCAGTAAACATCCTCAAATTGCGGAAAACGAATTCCATATGCTTTCAAACGTTTCAAAGTCCTCCGCATCACGGAAAAAGACGATAATATCATCTGCATAGAACTGGACTTTGATGTTCAGGATTCTGTGCATTGGGGTGCGGAAATCGATTCCTCGCAAATCTTGTCTTATGGCTTCCGCCAAAGGCTCAACGCAGATCGCAAAGATGCTCGGTGCTAAGGGACTACCCTGTCTGAGGCCAGTTTGCAAGAGGAACGGGTCTCCCTTGGCTCTGTTTAAATTGATAATTCCAAATTGATGTTGATGTGAATTCATAATGAAGCGCCTAAAGTTGGGGCCAAATCCCATTGTAGTTAATACCTCTGCAATATAATCATGACTTAGGCGATCGTAAGCCTTATCTAGATCCAGCTGGTAAAGGGAGGCTTCCCTTGATAGCCTACTTCCGTCAGATCGGCATTTCTCCCTCAGAAGACAAATATTTTGGATGGCGTTTTTGGGATCACGGAAAGGGATAAATCCCTTCTGGTCGCGTTGAACAATTTCAGGTAGAACCTTCACAAGTCGCCTGTTAACAACCGCTGTGAGTATGCGGTAACTGGTGTTCATTATGCTAACCGGGAGCCAATTGGTGAAATCCCGTCTATCACCTTTTTTTCGAAGCAGCTTCAGTTGAACATACTTGAAATCAGTAGGTGAACCCTCATGAGTGTGCATATAATTGAGGAGATTGACCAGCCATGGTCCCAGTACCCCAAATTCTTTCCAGAAAAAGGCATATGGGATACCATTTTCTCCTGGAACACTTTTTTTTTTCTTTTTGAGAATAATCCTGACTTACTGATTCAACTTCTTCTAAAGTATATGGCTTATCCAAGTCAAATAACTGGTCCGATGTTAAACGGACATGAGATAAATATTTGGAAAAGAATGCCTTTCTAAGTAAAGGATCGGTGGGGACATCTCTAAAGATGTTTCTAAAATGATCACCTGCTCGCCTGGATGTTTCGAGAAGACCTCCATGCCATTGCAAAGCTTTGTAAGTCACCCCAGCGACAACACATTTCGCACGTTCCTGAATGGAAAGTGAGTCGTAGGGTGACTCCATTGGATCTGGTTCTCCTTCGGCTTGTTTGATAGACCTGAATTTCCGACATTTTGCAGTCAGATCTTGTGCGAGATATTTGATCCTCGTCATGAGAATGTCAAATTTCTGCAGCTCAGTGA
The DNA here is from genome assembly GCA_003706365.1 of Citeromyces siamensis. Lineage (NCBI taxonomy): Eukaryota > Fungi > Ascomycota > Pichiomycetes > Pichiales > Pichiaceae > Citeromyces > Citeromyces siamensis. The sequence continues at coordinate 4,832 of PPLB01008208.1, forward strand.
GGAAACTATCTTTACGTAGAGAGGCTTCAGAGGTAGGAATCAAATGAGGACGGAGGGTATCGTTATTTACAATAACGCTTCCAAGATGGAAGTCACCCGGCCCCATCTCAGTTGTGAGATCGTTCATGATCAGTGATACCTTTCGGTGCGTAGAATAGTGATGGTCGGAAGCATCAATATAGGTTTGCATACACCATTTGATAAGTTTCCATGAAACATAGAAGCGATCTAACCGTCTCGTACTACGATTGACGCCAGGGAAATTGCTGTATTCACTGGACCTCGCAGTGACTGGGTGGCTGTGGTATGTATCCATTAGGCGATGGGTTAGGAGTAGCTGTCTCAGAGCTATAATGCTCGAATCGTATGCATTACGTGTGCGAAATTGGACATCAAGCACATTGAGTGTACAATTGAAGTCACCACCAATAATCACCAGGTCCTGTTGTGATAGCTTCTGGGAGAGGTACTCAAAGAGGATACCACGATTTCTGTTGTTCGTTGGTGTGTATATGTTTATGGGATGAACATATACATCATTTATCCGAATTTTAGCGTCTGATATAAATCGGTTGAAATCCTCATCATCACCTTGAAGCCGAGATGAGCGAGCTATACTGAATTCTTTGTTGATAATAATGAGTGAAAGCGAAGTGGAGTGGCCAATTAAGTTATAACCACGCAACAAACAGAAATGTTCGAGTTCGGAATATGCTGCTGCATTTCTGAGTCGTGTCTCTTGAAGAAATAGAATAGACGGATGAGCCAAATAACAGGAAGTCTGGACTTCTCAAGTCCTGAATGTTCTTAGATTCAAACGTGATTTTTGTAACCATTCTTTGTAATCTTTTCGTGGAGTATCTCTCAAACGTCTCGCTTGGGTTCAAGAGACGTTGAGGTTGCCTGTTTAGTAGTCGGGGCAGAAGGCTTTACCTTTCCTGCCTCTGACATCTCCGTATCATTAAGAGAAGCTTCATACCAATCTTGAGGTGGTGTAGTTTGGTCATAGAACGATTCAGGTTCTTTGTCATATTCAACTGCTGGTGAAATATCTTCATCCATGGAAGATTCGATTTCCTCTGTAAGATCGTGGTTTGAGAGAGATGTTTGTACTCTGTTTTGAGTGCTGATGTTGAGGGAGGCATTTTGTACTCCGTTGTGAGTACTGATGCTGGAGGGGGTCTTTTGTTGGGTGGGGACAGATTGGAAGGATGACTCTGTGAGATTTGGGTTCCCTTCTCCTGGAGCAGTTACTGCTGGAACATTTGATGTCGACTGAGTGGAAGGTTTTGGAGTTAGATGTTGTTCAGATGACTCAACCTGCTTCTTGTGGTAGGCGGTTGCTGCCACCTGTGTTTTTAAAATTTGGACCTTTTTCTTCTCGAGATCCTTGAAGTAGGAACTCTCCAAATTCATTATATGCCTCTCCTGTGTATGAATCTGATAAAGATCGTGCACTCTCTGAGTACTTTTGCATTTCCATGTTGGGTGACTTCTTTGACCACAATGCGAGCATAACGGTGCATGGGGACATTGCTTTCTTAAATGATTTCTGCTATTTCTAACTCACCCGAGTTAGGATATCGAGTCGTGCCTCATTCAGGTCACTTAAGGCAAACCTCCTTGGGGGAGCTTTGTCATGATTCAATGCCATCAACAGGTAGATGCTGGAGTAATCTTCACCATTAGCTACTAGGCCTTCGTCGATAACATCAGTTTGATCAAGGATACAATGAGGATGATCACTGTCTGGAGATGTAAGTTCCAGAATTGCGAGAGGCAAATCTGACTGTACTTGTGATGTGGGGATAGAGACGCGAGTGATCGCCATATTTTGGTACTCTGGGACGTTCACGGGCTCAATTTTGAAGGATTTTCCACTGGAGGAGTCGGCAAACAAGTTTTGGCTGATTTGAGATCTGATTGTATCTAGAATAGACTCTGAAACTTGTTGAATAAGTGTAACCTCTTTTTCCATGAAATACTTGTGGAAAGAATGATCAAAAACGTGGAGTACTTGGCGTACGCTATCAGGTAATTTCGTGGTAATGCGATCCGGTTGGTTGACATTAGTTTCGTTGGTGGGTTCTTGTCTCGAAAGGATGTGCTTATAAGCCATATGTCTGAGACTAGTCATTGAAGTCTTCATTCTTATTTTCGTGTCATCTAAGACCTTAAAGGAAACGACGTTAAGTGAATATTCAGGAGAAATTTTGAGCATCATATTACCGTATTGTTGAATGATCACTTCTTGGAATTCATTTAGTAACGTGAGGGTCTCCTCAGAGGTCCACTCGAAATTGATGTTGAAGATCAGATCTCTCTCTTGTGTAGTAATATCAGCCATTTTTTCAATCTCATGATAGGCATTCCTTATTCTTAGATATGATGCGTTTTGAGGAGCCCTTTCGGAAGCAGCTGATTTGTTTTTTTTTGTGTTTTTGTAAATTTTATGATTTTTTTTTGATTTGATTCTTTTTCAAATTTTCTAGCAGTATATTTAGCTTGGCGTTTTGCCTTCTCGTAATCCATCAGATTACTTTTGACGGTGCCATGATATTCAGGATCGCTGTCAGCCTTCGGCTTGACTACGTCGGCCCAGGATGGTTTTGATTGACGAGGATGGTGAGTTACAGGACGCTGGGGGGTAGTTGACCCTCCCGGACGGTTATCTGCAGATGAAAGATTGTTATCCTTCATGGTTAACTGTTTACTGGTATAAACTCCATCCATATATATATATGTTCTAGAGGTTGATAGATTTAGTCACCTAGCGATTGTGAGACGCCACATCAAACGCGGTACATGCCAATTTTGTTACGAGCAATACGATGTCGGTATAGAACATTGGATTGAAGAATGCGCAGTTATGGATCATTTCTGGCAGAAGATGAAGACAGCGGATGACGTGCATCAGCTGTCCCTCAAGCGTTTCATTTTCCCCCAAGCAACAAAGAAAATTCGGATATCTAGAGGGTCGCTATCTGGTGGAGTTAAAAGCACTTCAAGGGAGGCATATCGTACAAGAGAGATGGGGGTACGGTGAACTGGAGAGGCATATTGATAAGTTGTGTCCTCGTCGCGCTGCTGAATGATTGAGGTTTTTTCAACAGTAACTAAATATTCATCCTGTAGATTAAGGGAAGAAAACACAGAGTGAAACCCTATGGCGAGGTCATATGGCCCATCAGGTGACTTTGCAGGGGATGCCATCGGCTTCATTCTCTGACCGTAATATATCTCTCCACATACCATGAATGGATGTTTAAAAGTAGTTACGAAATATTGCCATATCAAAGTGGGTTATTTATTGATTTTTAATAAAGCAAATGCGATGTGCCGGCAGAACCAGTGTACTAAAATATTACGAGACGTCTATGAAAATACCGAAAGATGCCCGACTTTTTCAATGAAGCCTTTTACTAAAAGATGCCCCACTTTTTCAATGAAGCCTTTTACTAAAAGCTGCAATTTGAATAAAGGGACAAAAGTTACAAATCTAGATAAATGTTCGCACATCAAAGATAATTACATCTGACATTTAAAGTCAGGAACACATAAAAGCCAGAAATGTTAACATGCTATTTATTGAATTTGAGACCTACCATCCTTTTTTTACAGAAGTAAACAAAAATAAAAACCTGTGCTAGTTCTTATCCATGCACATCCGCTCACCCCGCAGGCGCGCACACTCGGCTCCGACCATTCCCGTCATAATATTTTCTTGGCTCAAAACATTCGCTTCAGCCTTCCCTATGAACGAGGACATACCAGTTTGCAAAAGAGAAAAGTAGATTTTTTTGAAAACCCCACCATAAACACACCATCCCTGCACCTTCATCAATGAAACTACTACGGAACCCGGCGGCAAGGCTAGCCATCCCAAGAACGAATAGATGGCCTATTCGGTTCCAGTCTACGGTTCCTCCGAAGAAGAAAACCATTTGGGAGAAAGTGAGACATGAGGTGAACCATTATTACAATGGTACCAAGCTGTTAGGCTATGAGATCAAGGTTTCTACCAAGCTGCTCATGAAGATGGGGGCTGGATACGAGCTAACTAGAAGGGAAAATAATCAGTTATCTAGAACGCTTAAAGATTTGGGAAGGTTAATCCCATTTTCAGCATTTGTCCTTGTGCCTTTTGCCGAGTTACTTTTGCCCGTGGCATTGAAAATCTTCCCCAACCTTTTACCATCCACTTATGAATCGAAAGCCGATGTGACCAAGAAGCGTGATAAGCTTGCCAAGACCCGCAAGGCCACTTCTGAATTTATCCAGAAGACGATCCAAGAATCTGGGCTCAACCTACCTCCACAGACTACGGAAGAGGAGAAGCAGGATTTTGTGAATTTTTTCCGCAAGATCCAATCCGAAGTGGACAAGCCAGACCGCGAACAGATTTCGAGAATTGCTCGTTATTTTAAAAATGACCAGGTACTCGATAACCTGTCTAGACCGCAGCTTGTAGCTATGGCTCGTTACATGCAACTGAGACCTTTTGGTACAGATGATCTACTGCGTTACCAGATCAGGTATAGGCTTTTGCAAATCATCAAGGACGACCGTGCGATCGATTACGAAGGTGTAGAGAGTCTGTCCATTCCAGAGTTGCAATCTGCTGCTGCATCGAGAGGTATCAAGACACAGGGAGTTTCTCCCGCGAGGTTGAGGGATGATGTGAAAATCTGGTTAGACCTCAGGTTGCGCCAAAAGATCCCATCCACTTTGCTCATTCTATCTTCCACGTTCACGTACGGTGAACACGCTGATGACTTGGAGAGTTACTATGACGCACTACTGGCTGTGCTCTCGTCGATCCCGGATGAGGTGTACAACGTTACCAAGCTGGAACTCGCGGACAAGGACAGCAAGCTCAAGCTGGATATTTTGAAAGAGCAGGACGAGCTTATCAGAGAGGAAAACAGACAAGAAGGTGCGCGTGTCAAGGACGACATCAACTTGAGCGAGTTTGAAGAAAAGGACCAGGATACCACCAAGAGCGCAGAGAGGGATGCTAACGAGGCAAAGGATCTGCACGAGAACAAACAGAAGTAAATAGACAATCCACTGTTATGGTACAATAGAAGGAGGTGTAAGAAAAATGAAATGTTTAAATACACTGACTTAATCTAGTCAAAAAGCTCCCCGATGGAGGCCGGCAACTCCTCAATCTGGGTGGAGTAGAATTTCTCAATCTCTCTCATCATATCGACGTCTTTTTCTGTGACAAAGTTGATGGCGACACCTTTTCTACCAAAACGACCACCTCTTCCGATTCTGTGGATATAGTTTTCCTTGTTTGTAGGCAGGTCGTAGTTAATGACAAGGGAAACCTGTTGCACATCGATACCTCTGGCCAACAGGTCGGTGGAGATCAAGATTCTACTGGAACCAGTTCTGAACTCTTCCATAATCTTGTCTCTGTCGGCTTGACCCAAGTCAGAGTGGATGGCAGACACGGTAAAGTTGTTGGCGGTGAGTTCCTCGGTGAGGTACTCAACCTTCCGTCTAGTGTTGCAGAAGATGACCGCCTGGGTGACAGAGATGGAGTCGTACAGGTCGCATAGACAGTCCAATTTGTACTCCTCCCTCTCAACGTTGACAAAGAACTGCTTGATACCTTCCAAAGTCAGCTCGTCCTTTTTCACAAGGATTCTCACTGGGTTCCTCATGAACTTGGTGGTAACCTCGAGCACATCCTTTGGCATAGTGGCAGACAGCAAAACAACTTGAGTAGTCTCTGGAAGCAGACGGAAAATGTTGTAAATCTGCTCTTTGAAACCAGAAGACAACATCTCATCAGCCTCATCCAGGATGAACATCTTGATGTGCTCGGTGTTGAAAGCTCTTCTCTCAATCATGTCGTGAACTCTTCCTGGGGTTCCCACAACGATCTGAACACCAGATCTGAAAGCCTGCATGTCCTCCTGGGTAGAGGTTCCTCCAATGGAGGCGTGCACAGACAGCTTCATGTGCAAACCGATCGCGAGCACAACTTTCTGGATTTGCAAAGCCAACTCTCTGGTTGGGGCCAAAATCAACGCCTGGGTAGTCTGAGAACTCTCGTTGATTCTCTGCAAAGCGGCAATCGTGAAAGTGGCGGTCTTACCGGTACCGGATTGAGCTTGAGCGAGAACGTCGCGGGCCTCGGTGATGGGCAAAATGGCTCTCTGTTGGATAGCAGATGGGTTTTCGTAACCGTAACCAAAGATACCTCTGAGGATTTCTGGCTTGAGGTTCAGGTCATCGAACGAGTAGATGACGTTGTCGTAGTTAGACTCGATGAGTCCGCTGTCCACTTCTTGGATTCCGTCAGACATGATGTGGTGTGGGAAAAAGAAGAAAAAAGATGTAAAAAAAATTTCACCTGTGGGCTGGTTCGACTCCCAGGGAAGTGTGTTTGTTTATGCACGGTGTGCATCAACCTGCATGCCACCTGTCGCAAGACTGTGCCAGTAGCTTAATCCTGAGAGGGTTTACAAGAGACTACGACGAAAAGCGGTTGATTCAAGTCATACCAATAAATGGAGACTTTGATATTTTGGACAATATTTGCTCTGTTTCGTCAAAGGAATCGTTAACTGGTTTTCTGGTGGTGCATTTTTAACCAAAGGATGGGATGACATTATCGTTGTTGTACAAAATTTACACCAATTCACAAAAGAGAGAAACATCTAATTGCATTGGAAAGAGGATCTGTCAAATCTTCCCTACAAAGTGCATAATCTCGGACAAGCCAGGAGAAAGAACTACATCTTCCAAACAGTTTACTCAAAGTTCATAATATACACCTCTACCTAGAGTAAGACCACACATTCTTGATGAGACCGTCTTGCTGGGTCAATCTGTTGAGGGAGTCGTCAGCCTCACCTCTCATTCTGACGGAACCAGAGATGGCATAAGAGGTGACGGAACCTGGGATGAGACGTCCTTCCTCGTCCACGTTGGCCACGTTAATCTGGACAGAAGAGTGGTCCTTGGCCTTGATGATTCTGTTGGTAGCGGAACACTTGCGTGGAACGTAAAGTTCGACTAGTTGACCCTTGTCGTTTTCCATTATGTGGTGATGATAGTTTTTCAGATTTTCCAAAAAAGGTGTATGCAGCGAGCGAGCGAGTGAGCACGCACAAACAGAGGGTGTGCGGGTGCACGTGACAGCGCGCCCGAATGCGGAAACGCAGTCACAGGAGTACTCGGTCCACCTGGTCGAAAACCACGTAGCTGAAGACCGCGGTCGTGACGATCCCGCTGTAAACAACCATCTTGATTAGCACATCAACGTGGTAGCGTGGCCGGTACGCAAAGCACTTGTACACTTGGTTCGTCGGAATCAGCCTCCGCAGAAGCTTTAGCAGGAATTTCTTACTGAGCGATTTCCACAACGCCACCAGTAGTACGCCTATGACAATCCTCTGGAAAGTTCTGACAGACTCAGTGCTGGCAAAGCCGTTTGGTGCAAGCTGCCTTGCAAAAGTATCAAAGCTGTCCGCTTTTTTCAGTATTGCGAGCATCCAGCATGTTATGTCGAACCCGAGCAGTACCGCTACAAAAGCCACGCTGTCGTCAAAGCACGGACACGCGTCTATGGGCACCGGGTGGAAGTAGATGAGTGAATAGTAGAGCACAACAGCCATTAAAGGCACGACCCACGAACCAGAGAACACAACAGCGTCCCACCATTGTTTTGTCATGATCCTCACCACGTAGCATGTCAGCCCAATCAGCGAGCCCACACCAACGTCCACGAACCCGTGCATACCGCAGTATACCCTGCCAACGATAAGCGTAAGACAGTAGAAAGCGTAAATTAAAAGCAACACACCGTTCCATTCGAGAGACCTGTTTCCCCATGAAATAGAAAGGTGGTGAACGAGAACCAACGTGGCAGCTGTCGCATTAGCTGCATGGCTCGACGGACACCCGTACTCCTCCGTCGTGTACGCGGACATGGTGATGCGTTTAACTGGAGGACACCTCGGTCTCGGCAGACACAGATAATCTTTGATGGCACCTGAAACGTAGATTCCCAGACCCAGCACGAAAACCACATCTCTGGTGAAATCTCCAATACCAAACCACAGCGGCAGCGGTAACATCACCACATAGAAAGTGTGGCTTCCCAGGTTTGCAGTCCACGCGAAAAACCAATCTAGCCATTTTCTTCTCAGTGCTTTCTGCAAATCGTGAATCTGCGGGCTCTCCTTTTCCACCCAGGGAAGCAGTAATCCCCGCAATTGAAATCGCAGCGGCGTCATAACCTTTTTATAGTATTCGGCCGGTTTGTTTCCTGCTTCGTAGGTACTCATACTCGCAACGGTCAGACCGGGTATCGTGAGTACTTCGAGTCGTGTCGCGGTCACTTCGACTCCCGCAGTGGTGAGTTTGTCAGATCTATTGTGCATGGCAGAGTTAATCTTAAGATCGCACTGTTGAGATTATCAAGGTTAACATCTCGACTCTTTAAGGCCCGAAGAAGAAAAACCTCGTAAGAGATGATCTCCATAATATCATCTTCTCAGTGGTCGCATATCATACCTATATTCTCTCATTTGTGTTAAAAAACCATTCTCTGTTCATATTGGTTTTTACTGACTCACTGCTACATGGCTTTCTCTTTTATAATTTCTATGAATAGTTGATTCCTTGTGGAATCTTTCTCAGGCTTCAATGCATGGTCCTGCATACATCCGCAGGTCACATCTCAACAGTCCATAGTTCTAAGGAAAGCGCAACTCGTTTGTATGAGTCGTTGAAAATCATCTCGCACAAAAGTTCTACAAGTCACCAGTATTGATGCAGATTGACAGCATCGTGCAGGTGCCAACGTTCAACTTCGGGATTGTTTGATTAATGAATGTGGAACAAAACTTTGCTTGTTTTCCGATACTTGATTGACAACCTCGGAGCACATAGCCATATGAAGATCACACGAACTCTCAACCGCTTTCGTCATCTCAAGTATCGACGGACGCTTTCCTATACCTGCAGTAATGAATATTTCCAGTGAAAAAGGATAGCACGTCGAGGACCATCGAATGTTGTTTGTTGCACAATCCAGGTGGTATTTCTTTTTGGAAATAATGAGTCTTTCTCAACCGTCCAAACACTCTCTAGGTGGCTTTCAAAGAGTTATAAACCTCTTGAATTAAACAAGTTTTTCCACCTCTAATAATTATCAGCTTCTCAAGGAATAATTTGAAATTTATAAATTTACAGCTCTATGTTCAATTTTAGAATCAATTAACGGTGTTTATTATCGCTTTTCTCCCTGTTGTCAAGCTAGTGGGTCCAATGTAATTTATCATTGCTATCCTGAAAACCAGGTAGGTGTCCCTCAATTAAGGGGAACAACTATCTGGACAACTCTGAGGTGGTAACCATTGACAACCACCTGGACATACACAGAGACAAGCAATAGGCTACAGTAGATTTTTGCTGACGATTCCCACCAGAAGAAACATTGAAGCTAGTTCGATTTATCTCGAATGCAATGTGTGAGAAATAGACTACTGTACTGGGTCGGCTTTTGATTAAAAAGGTCATTCGTCATTACACGTGCATGGAAATAGTTATTCTTCATGGCCTTTATGCATTCGAATAAGCATTCCCCACAAACCCCATGCATCCTCTTGCGGGAGTAATTCGTGTGTAAAAGAAGACACAATTAAGTAGCTGCTTCAGGAATAAGTAATACATCATTTACCCGAAAAACTATTACTATGAATGGCTTTGTGAATACCTCGAAAAAGAGAAAACTATAATGGGAACTACAAGCTGTTCCCTTCCTTGCATCATCAACATTTTCTTCCAGTACAGTTTGTGAAAACACAAAATCATGCCAACTCGTTTTGGACTCGCTTGGCCGCGGCAGAATGGGCAGTGGAGCAGTTCTAATGTAATGAAGTGGAACAACCCATGGATTATAAAGCGTAAGCTGCTGTAAGAGAGCTTGTCCTTAAAAAGATTGCCAGAAGCAGGAACTCGTCATTTCTCGAACTACTTCAATGGATACGCTGCGATTGTAGGTGACCCCAAGAAGGATCAAATATATGATAATGATAAAATTTAAAGCATGATTGTTAATCTGATGGGCTAAGGAACGAGAACAGGACCTGAAGATATCGGGAAAAGTGGATTATCAAAAGCAAGAGAAATATTGCGGATGTAGAATATCTACATTGAGAACAAAGAACTGCTTCCATTATATTCTTAGAGAGAGTCTGGAAATTCTCTTATCCAATCTTTCCCTTTTGTGTTCATGTATCGAACGGCAGTTCTATTCTTCTCGGCTTCTCTAAGAGCATTTTCGGGATTCCTTCAGATTGTGCTTCATTCCAAACTCATCGCCGGTCCTACGTGCTCGAAATATAGACTACAATGGAGACAACATCACGTTCTTTAAAGTATCCTGTTCAGTCTCTATTAATATTGACAAAGTACCGAACTTTTCAAAGAAGGACACATCTATATATTGTGACTGAGGAGCTAGTCAAAGGAAATGTGTTCTCTTAGGTGAACCTGTGGAACCATACAGAACCTTTTGTTCTTTCACGATCTAAAGCTTAAAAAAAGGTGAAAATATTCTCTCTAAACATCATCTGCTCTGAATATACGAGAGGAGTTCATTAACTCTCAGTGACGTTCCTTCGGAGGTGTGCTTGTATGATCAGCAGAGCTTTGGACCATGCTTGTTGGGATTGGGTCTTGGCGTGTTGGAAACGGAAGAGTAACTGACCGTACGAAATGGTAGGTATATAATGGAGGCGGATTCCTCATGGAAGAGGACGCCTGAAGCTACCCTAAAGCAGTGACAAATATGCCTTGCGAATATATCGTGAATTACAACACATACTTTTCCAAGAACAAGATTGTCTTCTCCGAATCCGCTTCCATGAGATATTGAAATGGCTGAGCGACTCAATTAAGATGCACCTTCGATACACAGTATGTAAACCGATAAACGATGTTTGGGAACAAGGCAGATACATATTTTATTTTCGTGGAAGCCCTGATTATTTCACACTTTGGCCACCATTATGGATATGACCAAGCCACACCACCTGCGAGTTACCGCAAAGAGCGCTCCTGTGGCGGTGAGCTCCGATAAGCGTCGAGAGGCTGCATACGCCTATAAATAGGATATGCAGGTACAAATGTTATTGTCATCCTTGCACCTCTCTGAAAGCGGTAATTCGCAAATGTCCAACCCTTATACTGAGGCAGCGAAGCGTCGTTCTCAGATCCAAAGCCATCAGAATTCACATGTTCAGTCTATTGTTTCGTCTGATGCGCTTCCTCAGTTCAAATTGCACGATCCGAGTCAGGAAAGCCGTTTTCTAGCCGGACGCAAACCGAATTACAATGTGAAAATCGTTGTTGTCGGCGATGGTGGATGCGGAAAGACATGCCTTTTGGTTAGTTACTCGCAGGGAAAGTTTCCTGAGCACTACGTGCCGACAATTTTCGAAAACTACGTCACCTCTGTTGTGGGACCCGATAACGAGCTTATAGAGCTGGCCTTGTGGGATACTGCAGGTCAGGAGGAATACGACAGGCTAAGACCTCTGTCGTATCCGGATGTGGATGTTCTTTTGGTGTGCTACAGTATAGATTCGCACACTTCGCTGCAGAACGTGAAGGAGATCTGGGTTCCTGAGGTTCGTCATTTCTGTCCCGGGGTGCCGATCATTTTGGTTGGTCTCAAGTCGGATCTCCAGGGGAACGAGTACATAAAATCTGAGACGGCTGCTGAAGTGTCCAAGAACGTTGGAGCAGCCGCGCTTGTGGAGTGTTCGGCCAAGACGATGGACAACGTGAATAATGTGTTTAACCTGGCGTTATCCATATCACTGGAGGCGAAAAGGAGACCAGTGGTGACCGAACAGAAGAAGAAGAATAGAATGTCGAGGGTTTTCAACACCGACGAGAAGAAGAAGAGAAAGTGTGTAATTTTATAATGTGCATAAATAATTTGAGATGTTTTTAAGCAAAGTTGGAGAGGGACAGCTCGTCTCTGAATTTTGCTCAACTGTGCATGTGAAATCCTTTCCCAAGGAGTTTGTCCTTCATCAACCAACGATATTCTCTTGTTTTTGGTGCATATGTGATCTCTCAGTTTTCCATCTCATGATGCCTCATGGTGCCAAATACCCAGGACCGTAAAAAGCGTACAAGTTTGTCCAACAAATCTGGTTCCAACCCTTCGAAGGAAATGTAACCAATCCTTGATTGAGAATCATTAATGGTTCATCGAGGGCGCATCACCATGCGAACAAGGAGAAATAACCTCTACCATTGCACGTAGCCACAGAACTCTTTTAAACCATTCTCCATTGGAGTGTAAGTGACGCCGAGAAATATCATTTACAGACTTCTGTCTATTGGTATGCATATTTACCAATTTCATTCCACCACTTTTTTGTCCAGCCATCCATGTACTCAAACTTTGGCAAGCTTTTGGAAACGCTGGTTACCTGCTCAATCCAGAAAATCATTCCTCCAAGTAGGAAATCAGCCAATGTCGGAGCATCACTTGTGAAAAGGAACCGACCAGTTTCCAACTGGTCTGGGTTGATTCCTCGTTTTCCCAAAATCGGTTTGAGACTCTTGAAACCGTGCATCTCCTCTTGTAAATCTTTCACGCTTTGCGCGACAAAATCTGGACTATTCTGGATGAGAATACAATCGACGCCAAACCATGCTTTCTTCTTTTCCTGGAAATATCCACGGCTGTCGTGGTGGTCTTCCAGAATAGCGTGTGTATACGCCAAGATGAAAACGAGTTTTTTGTACAAAACCTCATCGAAATACTCATCTAGCGCTTCCGCATACTTTGTCGACTTGTCGTCGAAGACGGCCTGATTGGGGAACTGTTTTGCAAGGTATTTGAAAATGGCAAACCTGTTCATCACACCAACATCACCTTTCAACACTGCAGGAACAGTATAACTCGGTCCCTTGTCGGCATCCACGATATGTGGGCTAATAGATGTAATTTTCTGCAATCTAGGCTTGATTTGCGGATACTCCAGCCATTCGGTTTGGAACGGTACACCCAAATAGTTAAGCAGCATCCTCACCGGGGTCACATTGGGCGACCATTGCTTAATTGCGTCTGTTGACGGAATATCAAAAAGCGTGAGCTGATCGCGGATGACTGTAGTGTCCATATTTGGAATGGTGGAGGCGACTGCTGCCTTTTATATTAGTAAGAAACAGTTGCGTGTATGCATGTTCATGCACAGATATGCACATACTGCATGGTGAGATGGAATACCGATTTCATTTTCAGAGAATTATCCTCTATTCTTCCTCTCACCAACCATTTCGGAGGTCTAGGGATCCTCGATTCTCCCAATAAATTTTATCATAGTAATGGGCAAACTATCTTCTGAGCAAATCTCAGAAACGAAACATCACATCCTACTGAGCCTCATCTGGAAATTTCCCTTATCCCTTTCCATGGATTAAACGGTTGATAACCACACATTTGGTAATGGTCCTCAACCGGGTCCAATAGCCACACTCTACCATCTCCATCTTGGGACTCTTTTACCTAGGACACCACATCCAAGTTTACTTTAAGAAAACTCATTCTGCCCGTCATTCTCCCAAGACATTACTTAGAACGAGAATACGCAGTTTCCTGACTGCTGTGGTACTCTAACCCGATTTTGCAAAAGTGATTTTAGGCAGGCTACCCTACCGTTTGGGTTCCGAAGGCTAGTTTGCAGTCATTGGGGAATTTCAAAGTGCTTGAATTGTAGTCATTGCTGACAAAAATTACAAGTGCAGATCACTATCTATCTCAAATTGTGGGTTTGAACCAAAACGCAGCTACATGAATTCCTTATTAATTCTAATCAAAAGGAACGAACCATATTCCAACCCAGAAGTAACACTGCTCTTGGAAATTTAACAGCTCCTTACATGAGCGAGATCCATTGACCACTTTTTTATCCGAATTCTTCTGAAACGCCTGTTCAAATCAATGGATGCTGGTGTTTATAGAGGAAAAATTGGGGAGGTTTAAATACTCACAGTATCAGTTCTCTGAAACGGTCAGCTGAAAAATCTCGTTCTCGAGATAATTCAAACCATTTAAAGCTGTTACTAATAAAACATAGTATGATATCTGAACATTATTCGTGGACAAATCCTATTCCAGGATCTCTACTTAAAGGATGTCCAATGGAACCGAGATGATGAACTGAACGGCTGAAACGCATTTAGGAAATTTCACTCGTCTTCCGAATCTCTACCACACCCACCATTATCACATTAATCCAAGAAAATTCTAAGGTAATTAGAACTACATCACTCAATGCTGCAACCACAAACTTGAGAATCGCTCAGTTCCAAGTGTGTATGTGACATTGAATATGCGCCATTGCAACAGAATAAATGGTGGACGTTAATGGAAACTTTTAGAAAGGCGGTGTCATAAGCTTCTTCTGATCAACAAATCCCCATCGCTTACATCCAGAAGAGTGAAATAAATTTCGGAGAATCCTTATACCGCTTTCAGTAACCACTTTGTCTTCGCCGTTAGGTGGGCTCACGTGTTTTACTCACTGACGAGGCATATCAAGATTTTACAAACGCATCAAGCCACCAAAGTACTTTAAAGAAGCTAATACAATAAAATCCCTCGATATGATCCCACAGTTAATCTAGACACATTCGATGAGAGACTTTTGTCCAATCCCGCGCGGGAAATACCAACATATGCCGCACGCAAATAATGCATGAGCTTACATACGGGGACGTCAGACAAGGATACTGTTGGAAACAACTCGACTATATAAAGGCTCCCACATTCTCCAAATTAAGTATCAAGATGACAACTGAAAAAATCTCCTTCTTGCTCAACTGGCAACCAACTCCATACCACATCCCTATCTACTTGGCCCAAACCAAGGGTTACTTCAAAGAAGAGGGCGTCGATGTCGCTATTCTCGAGCCATCCAACCCATCTGATGTTACTGAGTTGATCGGATCTGGTAAGATCGACATGGGTCTCAAGGCTATGATTCACACCTTGGCCGCGAAGGCTAGAGGTTTCCCGGTTACTTCTGTCGCGTCTCTTTTGGACGAGCCATTCACCGGTCTGCTGTACTTGGAGGGATCTGGAATCTCTAACGACTTTCAGTCGATCAAGGGGAAAAAGATTGGTTACGTTGGTGAATTCGGCAAGATCCAATTGGATGAGCTCACTAAGCACTACGGAATGACCCCAGACGACTACACCGCTGTCAGATGCGGAATGAACGTTGCCAAGTACATCATCGAGGGAAAGATCGATGCTGGTATTGGTATCGAGTGCATCCAACAGGTGCAATTGGAGGAGCACTTGAAAGAACAAGGCAAAGACCCAAACGATGCCAAGATGGTGAGAATTGACAAGCTCGCCGAGTTGGGGTGCTGTTGTTTCTGTACAATCTTGTACATTTGCAACGACAAGTTCCTCGCTGAGAATCCAGAAAAGGTGAGAAAGTTTTTGAGAGCCATCAAGAAGGCTACCGACTACGTGATCGCGTCTCCAAAAGAGGCTTTTATGGAGTACGCCGACTTTAAACCGCAAATGACTTCCCCAGTTAATGCAAAAATGTTCGAGAGATGCTACGCTTACTTTTCCGACTCTCTCACCAACGTCCATCGTGACTGGAGAAAAGTCACCGCTTATGGTAAGAGACTGGAGATCTTGCCTCCTGACTATGTGTCGAACTACACCAACGAGTACCTATCGTGGCCAGAAGCTCCAGAGGCCAAGGACCCAATGGATGCGCAGCTCAAGATGGCTGCCCACCAAGAGGAGTGCAAGTGCAACGGTGGTTACAGAAGACTCAAGGTGGAAACTTTTTAGATTTTAACAGTTATAGTCAATTCTACTGGAAACTGTGAAGCCCTTTTATGTTGATCATGAGTATAGTAGGCTCAACCTTGGTTCTGTCAGTGGGCGAATATTGCCTCATGCGACAAGAGAAAAATAGAATGTCAAATTAAACTTGGAAGTTGAAAATACAGAGAAAATACAAACTTGATATTATGGGAAACCTCTGCCATTGTCTCTCATACAAAATGTCACCAATGACACAAAAGTATTAGTTCTCTAAATGACACGAACCTTTCCCAGTTAATTGTGAGAACTTCCATAACGCCATTGGCTATATTTTTCATTTTTGACCTTTGCTGTAATGCACCTTTCATGAGACCATGCGGAAGGATGACTCCTGATCTGCAACATAACGAGTCCGTTTGTAGGAGGCTCATAAAGATGGTTGGATATCATTGATGTGAGGGACGCTGGTCCACAATAATCAATGTTCTCTACAAAAACTTGCACAGTATTACGGTTTTTGTAAACCGTCTCCAAGTATTTATTGTTTTTACATCTTTTTTGGACAAGGAACACGTACAAAACCACATCAGCAGAGTTCGAACTCCGTGGTGTAGGGATCCCCAATTGGGTGTGCATGGTTTTCAGACTTGTACAAAGCGTGTCTGAGGAATTCAAAAAATTGTGAAACGTGGTGATTGCAGACTGGCTGCTCAATTTTTGACGGATGATTTTATTGGGCGCTTACCAACGCACAGCATTTCATTGGCCCATGCATAGAAGGTTCCCTCATGCATGGAATTGTTTTTCCAAATTTTTTTCTCAACACACAATGAAGCGAAACCAGCAGGAAAACAACGTGGCGAAAAGACCAAGGAGAAAATACAAAGCCAAGAAGGTGGATGCAACATCCCCAGGAGGAGTCCTGCAGCTAGAGATTAGCCACCTTCTCAAAGAACACAACCTAGCTGAAGAAGATGTAGCAAACCCGGTTAATGAAATCCTCAACAGCCAAGTCAAGATCGAAGATTTCCACCGTGTAGTGGAAGATGTTGAGATTCTTCAACTTTCTTCAGCAGGTGACGGTCTGGCGCTCGTCCCCCATCCGGTGAAAAAATTCCAAGTCGCTGTAGTTCCGTTCAGTCTCCCAGGAGATTTAACCACCATCAGGGTTTTCAAAACTCATCCTCTTTACGTGGAGACGGATCTGCTGAAAGTGACGAGGCCAAGTTCCATTAGGAACGATAGCCTCATCAAATGCAAGTACTTTGGAGCATGCTCTGGGTGCCAGTTCCAGCCACTAGAATATTCAAAGCAACTGGACCAGAAACGGACAACGATCCAGAATGCTTACAAATTTTTTGCACCTGCGTTGAACGATTTACCACCAGTCTCTGACACGCATCCGTCGCCATTGCAGTACGGCTACAGAACAAAACTCACACCTCATTTCGATATGCCGAGAAAGATCCCGACAGACTTTGAGCGGCCCAACTTGGGTTTTGGCTCGAAAGGGAGACCCGAATGGCGCGATATTCCAGAAGAAAGTAAAGGTGCCATTCTCGATATCGAAGAGTGTGTGATTGGTACCCCAATAATCAACGTTGGTATGGCCAACGAGAGGAACCGGTTCGAGTCCACATACAAAAACTATAAAAAAGGTGCCACCATCCTGTTGAGAGAAAACACTTCTTCGAAGGAAGAACCGGGCTCTACCGAGATCAGTGGAGTCGTATCATCTATCAAAGAGGGCGACCTCATCAAAACGTGCACGACGAACACGAGACAAATCGTAAAAGAGTACATCAAAGGTTATCAGTTTGAATTTTCCGCAGGTGAGTTCTTCCAAAACAACAACTCGATCCTGCCTGAGATTGTATCATACGTCCAGGAAAATCTGCAACTGGACAACTCGAAGGAGAATTACCTCATTGACGCCTACTGCGGCTCCGGTTTGTTCAGCATCACATCCTCTCACTCTGTCACCAAAGTTGTTGGTGTGGAAATCAGTGCTGACTCTGTCAAGTTCGCAACGAGAAATGCCCACCTCAACAATGTGACGAATGCCTCTTTTATCGTTGGCAAGGCGGAGAAAATATTTGCAGACATCGATCTCCCCAACGACAAAACATGTATTATACTGGACCCTCCTAGAAAGGGCTGTGATGAGGTTTTTCTCAACCAGCTGTCCCAATTCCGTCCTGTCAAGGTTCTCTACATTTCATGCAACGTGCATTCGCAGGCTAGAGATTTGGAGTTTTTCTTGACGAAAACAGAGAACGGTGCTCACTACAAAGTGGAGAGTATAAAGGGTTTTGACTTTTTCCCGCAAACCCATCATGTAGAAAGTGTAGCAGTACTGGCATTAAAATAAAGTTGTTGATAATTTCTCTAATTGGGTGAGCTTTGTCACTTCAAGAGTCCAAGGAAGAGGAAAAAGAAAAATAAGGGGCGAGCTGGGAATTGAACCCAGGGCCTCTCGCACCCAAAGCGAGAATCATACCACTAGACCACACGCCCTGTGTGGTTGCCTCCATGTGAGGGTTATTGATGTCGCAGAAGCCCATGTTAACGATTCCCTTAATAAGCCTAGTCTGTTTGCTCAACAGCTATGCGGCCCGTGTTCTTGGTAGGTATTCGGATCTTTGCTTCGACTCACCCTTAGGGTCGTTAATTCCAGCACCGCTGAACCCGGTGTTCCCAAGCCAGTCCCCTTCAGGCATGTATGTGATATGTTGAGGCGGAGGAGAGTTTAGTGGGTATGGGTCACTGACCGAGTCCCACACAGGGGTATCGTGCTGCAAGCGGTGTCTATCGTGCGTAAATGCATTCTCTTCTTCG
>PPLB01008209.1:1101-12879 GCA_003706365.1 Citeromyces siamensis
TACCAGTATCTTTAAGCGAATTTTCCAGAATGGTTTCCTTGACTGCCGCAAACACAACTTTGATGTTAGAGGTATCAGTTGCCTGTGTCACGTGGGGGTAAATGTTGAGGTTTGCCCTGTTAACCTGATTAAACCGCCACAGGATATATTTTGCAGCTTTGTTAATATCGTCACCTCCTGTGTAGTCGGGGAAATGATTTTCCAACGGAGAGTTTGGCAATTTTTCAGCAAACACGTCAATCTTGTTGAGGAAGAGAACCACAGAGGTTCTGGTGAACCATCTCGAATTGACTACACTGTCAAACAGGATCAGCGACTCTTCGAGTCTATTTTGAGCGTCCGCCTCCAACAATACTTGGTCATACTCGCTCAATGCGACACAAAACATAATGAGCGTAACGTTATCAAAACAGTGAATCCATTTCTTGCGTTCACTGCGCTGTCCTCCAACGTCATACATATGGATATTGAGACCGCCCATCGAGAATCTCATATCGAATATACCACTAGTTTGTTTCCGGGTCCTCAGTACATCCGTCGCAGACGGTAGATAATTCACTCCAGTGATTCTATCGAGGTTTTCGAAAAAATAAAATGCAGAATCCATGAGATAGAAGTCGTGCCTGTAATTGGATAGCAGTTCTTTCGTCTCTGGTTCAGCGAGCAAACATCTCACTTTCGAAACAAATTCTGGGTCACACGGTTCGTCAGCGTCCATAGAAATTTCAAACTGCTGCAGGAACTTCAGGTCCTCTTTACTCATGTTGACCAGCTTGGAGTCTAGATCGAATTTTTCCAAACCTTTGATGACGCAATTCACTGAATCGGCAATGTTCTTAAACACAAAAGGTTTGTAATCGTACAATTCCTTCCTGGTGAACCCGTTTTGGTGTATAATCTTCATTTGCTTCAAGATGGTGGATTTACCAGATTCGCCAGAACCGAGCAAGAGTACCTTGATTTCAGAATTAGCACCCGTTGGCATTGTCCCATTGGGTAATTTTTCGTCTGGTGCAACCTGCTTGTCATTCTCTTTCTCTTTAGGGGAATTGCCCTCCGCCGACTGCTGTTGCTTTACCGCATCACCAGAGACAGAATTACCAGACTCTGTTCTCTGCCGCTGAGTTCCACTTCGAAAATTCTCTCGATGCGCCTCGGGCTGTTTTTTCGATATACAGGATCCCATAGTTTATTAATAGACCATCCACTTTGGAAAAAAAAAAAAGGGCTGACGTCAAATGTCTGGATGCGAGCCGTGCAGCAATAATTGTACTCGCATGAGATTTTTCCGACCGTGTTATTCCGAAGGCGACAAGGTGTAGGTGATACCAACAATCCCAACTGATTCAAGTAGATAGATGTTGTCAGCGCGATTGAAAGAATCCAGGTTGGCGTACTCAATTTTTCAAAGCCCAAATTGAATAGAAAGTCGTATGTATCATTGCCGTGCGAAATAGTTGATTGACCCTCGTCACTTCCAGAACCTAATCTCTGTTTGTTCAATTGCTTTATTGGAGTTGCCAGTACAGAGCTATTTTCATGGAGCTGTGATATAGGAGAGATTTCAGAACCCCGGCGAATCGTCTGTCATACCTCTTGGGCTGATCTTTGTTCGTATTCCCTTTCAGTGTAAAGTCCGCCATTCATATTGTTTCATCAACCAACCTTGGACTCGTTGGAGATGTCAAAGCGATTTTTCTCCATGTCCAGGTATCTTGCAATAGTGTTTTGAGCCCTACCAAGATAAGGATTCCGGTCTGCGATTGGATAGTTGATGCGGTTGGCGGATCATGCAGTAGTCCTACGAACTTGCGAACGGATAGTTTGAGATTTTTCACAAAGTAGAGAGAAGGTCAAGCAATACTCAGTCGCACCGGAAATAGATTGCAAGTCTTTTGTTTCCAAGGAGTACGGCAAACATCTGCGTTATTGGCCAACGAAATGACCAACGATATAAAACTTCACGAAAAACAGTCGCTTCACCGAGAGAGAGAGAGATACAACAAGACTCACAGCTGGAACACAAAGTTAATCATTCATTTCTATTAAACATTTGGCTTACCACCGACAAACTCACTCCATCTCTTGACCTCGTGCGGGATTCCCTGTGGGTTCAATTTAGAAGGCAGTTTCTCCTTCAGCGCTGCAGCAAACAGCATCGATGTGTTGGGCTCGTTGAAAAGTGGGATACCGAAATCGATCGCGTTGCGTCTCATTACGTAGTCCTCGTCCAGGAGAGACTCGGCTCTGGCAGCTGCCAAGTTGAACACACACTTGATGTCGTATTTCTGGAATACCTCTCTCAGCGCACGCTTATCAGTCTTGGGGAACTCGACAACAGTCACTTCAGCCCTCGTGGCTTTGCGCAGGTGCTCAGCCACGGTCTCGTTCGCAGTGCATAGCTTGTAACCGAGGTTGGCAAAAGTGGACGCGATGGAAGCCAGCTGAGGCTTGGCAATGTCACCTCCAAACAAGATGGAGGAAGGCGGTTTAGGCAAGTGGAAGTTCATGGTGGACTGCAACGAGGCCCAGTAAGCCTCGGGGACGGTCGATCCGAAACACGCGATTTCACCTGTAGATGACATCTCTACGCCGAGGAATGGGTCAGCACCGGCCAATCTTGTGAAGGAAAACTGGGGCAATTTGGTGGCCACGTAGTTGTATTTCTTAGCCATCAGATCGATTGGCTCAGGCAGCTCTTTGCCCAAAAGAGCCTTGACAACGACATCGATAAAGTTAACACCCAATACTTTTGAAACAAATGGGAAGGAACGGGATGCACGAATGTTGCACTCGATAACCTTCAAGTCTGGGACGCCTGGGTTTTGTGGGTTTTCAGCCTTGATGATCTGCATGTTGAACGGACCGGTAATGTTCCACGCTTTAGCTACTTTGTCGGCAATTTGCTTCAAACGGCCCATGACCTCTGGCGAAAGGTTCTGAGGGGGCAGGACGAGGGTGGCATCCCCAGAGTGAATACCGGCATTCTCCACGTGCTCAGAGACTGCGTGCACGAGGACGCGTCCGTTGGAGGCGACGCCGTCAATGTCAATCTCCTGTGCTCCCTCGATGAACTTGGAAATCACCACCGGGTGTTCAGCAGAAACGTCGGCCGCGTTACCAAGTTTCTCTTCGAGTTGATCCTCAGATTTGATCACAGACATGGCAGCTCCGGACAACACGTACGAAGGACGCACCAAAACTGGGTATCCCACCTGGTTGGCGAATTCTCTTGCGGCACTCACGCTGGTGAGTTCCTTCCATGCCGGTTAGTCCACGTTGATCGAGTCCAAGATGCCGGAAAACTTGTGGCGGTCCTCTGCACGATCAATGTCGCGCGGATCTGTTCCAAGCACTTTGGCTCCGTTCTCAGAAAGCGTTAGGGCAATGTTCTGTGGCAGCTGACCTCCAACGGACACAACGACACCTTTGGCGTGTTCGAGCTCGTAGATATCCATCACACGTTCGTACGAGAGCTCCTCAAAGTAGAGTCTGTCCACTTCATCGAAATCGGTCGAGACCGTCTCCGGGTTGTAGTTTACCATCAGGGTCTTCTTGCCAGCTTGACGTAGAGCTCTCGCTGTGGAAACGGCACACCAGTCAAACTCAACACTAGATCCGATACGGTACACACCGGATCCCAGTACCATCGTTGGGAGTGCGTCAAATTCGACATCATGTGAAGTAGCGTTGTAAGTAGTGTACAGGTAGTTTGTGTTTGCTGGGAACTCGGCTGCGAGTGTGTCGATTTTCTTGACAAACGGTGTTACATCCAAGTTCTTTCTGCGGGATCTCACTTCGAGTTCTTTGCAACCTACGCAGTTGGCGATCTGCAAGTCGGAGAAACCCAATTTCTTTGCTCTCAAGATGACGTCCTTAGTCAGGCCGAAAAGCGATCCGATCTCTTTCAATTCGTTGTTCATCTCGACAATGTTGGCAATCTTGTACAGGAACCACTTGTCGATCTTTGTAAGCTCGTGCACGCGGTCAACGGTATAGTTTTCGTGTAGAAGCGCTTGTCCTACGGCGAGCCATCTGCGGTCTGTCGGAACGGAAAGCGCGTGGTCCAAGTCCTCGAATTTTGCGCCTTGGACACCGACAAATGATGGGTCAACTTGACGGATGGCCTTTTGGAAAGACTCTTCAAAAGTACGACCGATCGCCATCACCTCTCCCACACTCTTCATCGAAGATCCAATGTCTCTCTTGACGTGTTGGAACTTGGACAAGTCCCAACGTGGGATCTTGGTTACAATGTAGTCCAGCGAAGGTTCGAAATTGGCAGAAGTGGTCTTTGTAACAGGGTTGGGCAGCTCTGGTAACGTGTAACCGAGTGCAATCTTGGCAGCGGTGTACGCGAGAGGGTATCCCGTGGCCTTCGAGGCAAGAGCCGAAGATCTGGACAGTCTGGCATTCACCTCAATCACACGATAGTCGAGCCCGTCCGGTTGCAAAGCGTATTGGACGTTACACTCACCAACGACACCCAAGTGACGAATAATCTTGATAGCAGCGGAACGCAGCATGTGGTATTCCTCGTCAGAAAGCGTTTGGGATGGAGCCACCACGATGGAATCACCGGTGTGGATGCCGAGAGGGTCAAAATTTTCCATGTTGCAAACGGTAATACAGTTACCGGTGCGGTCTCTGACAACTTCGTACTCAACTTCTTTCCAGCCCTTGAGAGACTTTTCCACGAGAATTTGTGGCGAAAGGGAAAGCGATTGCGAGGCCAGATTACGCAGTTCTTCACGGTTTGCAGCAAAACCAGATCCAAGACCTCCCAAGGCGTAAGCAGAACGCACAATGATCGGGTAGCCAACTTTGTCGGCAGCCTCCAAAGCCGCATCCACCGATTCAACGGCAACAGACTCGGCAATAGGGATATCAATCTCTTTCAGAGCCTGTGCAAACAGCTCTCTGTCTTCTGAACACTCGAGAGTAGAAATCGGAGTTCCAAGCACTTTAACGCCAAAACGATCAAATACACCCATCTTGTCCAATTGGACACCAACGTTCAGACCTGTCTGACCTCCAAAAGTCAGTAAAATACCGTCTGGACGTTCACGTTCGATGATGTAGCTCACATATTCAGGGGTCACGGGCAAGTAGTAGATTTCGTCCGCGAGGGAGTGGGAAGTTTGATTGGTAGCGATGTTTGGGTTCACCAAGATTGCCTTTTTCGAAGCCTCTCTCAGCGCCTTGATAGCTTGCGAACCAGAGTAATCAAACTCACCGGCTTGACCAATGGAGAGACCACCAGAACCGATGACTAACACTTTGGATACGTCAACCAATTCCGGTTCGCTCAAATTACGTACAATCTGGGCCCCAGCGTAAGCGGGTCCCGTAGAGTTGAACCGCACACGTGGGAAGTTGTGTTTAAACGCCCCTGTGAACAGGTGGCGTTTGACACTTTGCAAAGTGAACATGGTTGTTGTGCGTTGAAAAATTCCAAGCAAAATTTTAAGTGGGAAAACCGTTGATGCACGGATGTGCATTTTTTTTTTTTTTCTTCCACGCTTTAGTAGACAAAAAGTGTCAGAGTGGCCAACCAAATTGTACTTTTTTTCCCCCTTGATAAGGTTCTTACTGGAAGTTGATTGAAAGTAGGCCATTTTCGTTTGGGAAATCCTTTGTTTACAACCCATTACCCTTTTCGGCATTCCGCGGTGGTGTGAGTATGCATGAGTCACCACCGATGCGATCCCTGACCGGTACAAACCATGCATAGTGCATTATTGAGTTGTCTCGGCTGGATTGTAGAGTGTCTGAAAAGTTGATTTTAATTCTTGGCCTTCTGTAAAGTAAACGAATTGGTCATTCTGGATAAAATGGGACGTGAACCAATGGATGCGTACTCCACTTCAGCCGCATCTCCAGGGAGTCGCTACATTTTGCTGCATTGCTTTGGAGATGTTCGGACAAAACTGTATGCGCAGAACTGAAAAGCCCAAGCTGAAAAACTACCTTCGAAGAGATGTTGCGTATAGATGAATGAAAACGGTCAGAACATCATTTCTTTCATTATTGGTGAAAACGCTTTTTGGTCGTGATGGAATTCCTTACCTTCCATCTGCTAGAATGGAGGGCCTCAGATGTCTTGGTTTCGGCCAATTCTTGTGTATGGAACTTATGAATGCTACGTCAACGATTCATATCGTACCCTTCTGTCAACTACAGCGAGAGACTGCAAAAAATCGCTCTCCCAATTGGCATTTGGAATCCCCATAGTATGCTCGTTGTGGTATTTCATGAAAAGGACAGGCTGCAAGCTATCTCTCTTTCGCCTCATCGCTGGCATCATCAAAAGGTGAATAAGACGGCTGGTGCCCGATAGACATTCCGTGCTAGCGCACACCAAGGATGTGTGCACCCAGAAAAAAGAACTATGTAGGATGACGCAGTAAGACCACTCTATTACCAGTTTTATAGGACTCGGGTACACAATGTTTTTTGTACAGCCTGCTGATGGCTGTTCATTGAGTCAGATTTCTGGGAAGGCTCTTTTTATGGTTACGTGCTTATTTCAACAACTCACGGCGACATGCTCTTCCTGTTGTGTGGTGGAGTTGTCGATGATATTTCGACTTTGTGGTTACTCCCCAGGCCTCAGTAAAAATACAACCGGGGTTGGATTTCTGTAAGCAAAGAGTACCCGTAGATTTCTAACTTTTTATTGGTCTTATTGATAAATCTGTTGATGATGCGAGGAACTGGGAGCAGCTTGAATCATAGTTTTCTCCTCCCTTGTATTCACGAAACCGTTCGTGGTAATAGCTTTCGGGTAAATGATGTATTACTTCTACCTGAAGCTGCTACTTGAATCTTCTGGCTCCCTTTTATACGCGAACTACTCCTGCAAGAGGGTGAATAGGGTTGGTGCGGAATGACCATTCTCATGCACATGTGATGACGAGGAATGATCTTAATCAAAAGCGGAGTAACCAAATCCAGTATTCCTTTCCTCCTGTATTGCATTCGACATGCGTCCTAGTATTGGATCAGAATTTCCTGTAAACTATAACGAATGTGTCCAAAAGATTCACCGGTCAGAAAAATGTGGTCTCCTCCTAAAACTTGGAGGAAATGTGGGAAAATGAAAGAGGTGTTCTTTTCTCTAATCAATAACCCTAGATATGGAAGTCACAGATAATCCCACGATGAATTGACTTATAATCTGATTTCACTCACTGAAAGCTCTTGTATTGTCTTGGAGCAGTTGAACTGAATTTCTCAATAAGCCTTACTTTTTCATCCACGGTTCACCAAGTGTCACTCTTTTAACCACCCCGTCCAAATTGTGCTGGCAGTCAGCCTTTTCCTAGTCACGGCCTCGGAAGCGGCTTCCCTCAGTGAGCTTTGAATTAATTAAGGGAAGCCTTTTTCTGCGCAGCAGACATTTCTCAGAGGATGAATTGATAAACCTAAACAGATCTCATTTAACTAGGTACACCAGGTCCTTTCATACGTCAACCCACAGATTGAGAACATATATGATGACAAAAAAATGACAAGCACTGACCAAGATCTGTTCAAGACTCGTTCTTGAAGAGTACGTGGAGTTAACCTTGAACCTATGAGTCCAAGCCTTTTTCCTAGAGCCACTGATTGATGGTGCGACAGCATCCGAGAGGAAATCTCTTGAATCGTTCCTATTCTGGGCCTTTCCTGAGACTTTCCTGTCATTCCGGAATATATCATTCCCCACCGCATGAAAAGATACTTTCAGCGATCATGTTCTGAAACTTTTGGAATCCCAATGTAATTTTGATTTCGAGCAGTTTCGACCCGAATGGCATACACGTTGAACATTTTTCTCTAGTTGACAGATTCCGAAAGGGGCGAGTTCGGAGAATTGTATCAAAGATGAGCATATCCATGCAAAGTTGCCCATCCCATGCTTTTAATACCTTGGCTCACATTGTCCATATTGTCTGTCGGGTCAACCGCAAACCGATTCCAGGATGCAGGATGAACAGACTATTGCCGGTGATTCCACTTTTAATTTAAATGGTCATTCCTCATGATGACACGTGTATGATAATAATTATTCCTGAGAGCTTTCATCCCCAGGGGTATTCATATACAGACACAAATCAAGTAACAGCTTCTGGTAGAAGTCTCGAGAAAATTACTTCAAAACATGGGAAGAGAATGACCTATGGTGCCAACTACACAGCTCAACCTGCTTTCAGTTCCTTTCATCATCAGTGCCATGCATTCAACCAACTAGATGACGTAAAGTAGCAGCGCCAACGGCCTTACAAATCGTAATGTTACAACTGCATAGAGTCCTCTTTGTGAAGACTTCTGATGCTGAAACTCTCGGTTGCCCAGCAGTTCAACTGCCATATTATCACGGGCCAAAATAAAAAACCTCCAAAATCTCTGATTGTGAAAAGATGGCGTTTTTCATTGCCTTGGACGTCTCTCTGAAAAGTCCTTATTCAACAGAAGTTCAAAAGTGGACATTACCAGATTGCGGAGCATTCTACGAGGAGAATGAGAGACAGAGACTCGATGACCCTGGATCATCTAAACAATGAGCTGTCCGCTAGAATTAATAAACCGACACGAAGCGATTCGAACCACCAGAACATGTGGCATGTTCTACTTGCTCTTGGCGCTTTCCAGTAGAATCGTTTCTTACAAACAAAGACCGCGGGAAAATAGATGGAACTATTTTTTCCTTCTTCAGATTAATCCCCTTGAATCACACCAGTTATAGCTCCCTCTGCAGTTCCATTTTTCTCTGTCGTTTCCCTGCATATTACACCGCCTGACTGCATGTACATGCAGAAGGAGGCCCTGCTATATAAAGACATGGACGGCAGGAATAGTCTGTATGTACAAGCGTCGAGTGTCATTCAACAACGTTACACCAGAAGTCATTGATCCCACGACGCCTGTACATTATCCTCCTCAATATAGAGACCCATACGACTACCTGCCCAGTTCCACCACCAAGAGACGAAGGCCCAGGAGGTTGCCGCTGGCGCCTGATAAAAGTGCGTTGAAACCTGTTCAGGCGACAGAACCTTCTCCAAACAACGATGCGTTGAATCGTTCTGAGAATATGGACCGTGCACGAGCGGACAACGCTGCCTACGAGCCGGTCAGGAGGTCGCTGGTAGGGCTCTCGGATCAAGAGCTGCTCGCAATGGACAAGCAGTTCGCGCATCGCTCGATAGATCCAGACGAATTTGAGTTTGGGTTTAATTCAGTCTACAGAAGTGACTACAATGCACGGAAAATGGATCTCACTACTTTGCGCAACAAGTATCCTACGCAGTCCAGCATAACACACGGTTCGTGCTGCATGAGGGTCATGCACTCAGAGTTCCCTTTGAAGGAATTGTGCGGATCGTACTATGTGGGGGTGTACTTGGTCGTGATCAGCGGACGAAAGCACACGTGGAACGCGATCGATTTTGCTATTGAAACCCTCGTGAACGACGGAGACATCCTTGTCATTACTGCATGCATCGATATCGCCGAGTCGAGCAGACGATCTTCGTTGCCAGTACTCAGAAATAGACTAGAAGAGCGTGTGTATGAGAGGCGGGCGTATTTTACCATCACTCCACAGCAAGTGCACGCGAAATGCAGTGATATACTGAGTTACGTGCTCCAAAGGCTACAGGAGAAACGACCCGAGGTGAAGATTGCCATAAACGTGGAGCTCGTTTGTGCGTATTCAACAAAACACGCATTTTTGGATTGCGCAAAGCTGTACAGGCCTCACGTTGTGGTCAGTGGCACTAAAAGCTTTCAGCAGCAGACAGCCTCTAGGAGACAGTCTTCCACGGTCACGTCACTCGGAGACGGGCTCAATGGGAGTTACAAAGTAGGCGGAACCACGATCGTGAAGCTCAGCAGTTTTATCGTCAGCCACAGCCCTGTTCCCGTCATTCTGCTGAACGACGCCAACGCAGAGATGAAGGAACTGTTGTGCACTTCACCTCCCGCACGATCCACGATCAAATTCAGAGAACCGTTTCACCGCACGCCAGAGACAGACGATTCATCATCGATATCCTCGGGAAGCGACAATCAGGCGTTGTTCGAAAAATCAAGACGACAAACAGCCTCGACGGCGGATTCTGCCATCTGCGACGATGACGACGATGGCAGTAACAAGGAAAAGAAAACCTCTCACTACGACATCTTTGCTGCAACGCTGGTGAGGGTATCTGATGTTTCGCTCAGAAAGAGCATTGAAAGGGTCAAGAGCGTCGGATATACCGACTTGGACTGTGACTCCCAGTCACGTACGCAAAAAAATATCCAATGGGGTACCGCCAGTCCTTACAAAGTGAAGTCGCTTTTGGACCCGGCCCCTGCACCAGAGAACCTCTACAAGAGCAAAAGCAATGCGAGCGCACCAGTCTCGAGGACCGCCCCCAAGAGAAGAAGCAAGAGTGGCAGCAGCGAGCAGCCCAGTGGGTTTTTCAAAAAGGTTTTCAATAAAATGAGGGGCAGTATGTAAACCATTTGGCTGGCCAAACAGATCCCTCAGAGGCTCCTTCGGTGACAGGCTTCCACGCATAAGAGTGCAGCATCCGTACATGAGACTTGTAGCAAGTTTGCTCTCCTGCATACGGTCATGCACGGCTTGGATAAAAGGTAGTGTTCCGACCGATGAATGATCTTGTACCGCCCCGTTGAGATTGCGGGGAACTTTATTCTCATCGATGACAGCATTAACAACATCACGGTATGTTTCATTTGTCAATGCTACTGACGAAAAAGTTCGGTAGGCTTCGTAGGCGGATTGATTGCGCCGGTTATGTTTGCAGCTTATTTGGTGCGTCACCACAGGGCACACAACGTCGGGTCGCTCTTCAACGTCAACGAGTACCCGTCAGAGGAAGTGAAAAAACTCAAACAGGAGGTGCACGAGATGAACTGGCACTTGAAAAACTTGGAACCCGAGGAGTATGGTTTTCTTTACGATTTCTACTAATTAAGAATCGATGAGAGAATCATCGGGGCCACGGGTTTATGGTGATGATGTGTACGACTCAATGCAATGTATGACCGAAGTATGATGTAGCAAACCATCTTAAGTTTAAACTTTACCGGTCGCCGTGACCGACTATTATAAGAGTAACGTTTTCTGGTTGGGAAAAGCTCTAAAGTATGTGACTATGAAGATGGTGATACCAGAGCAGCTACACAACTTTACGATGTATGTAAATCCACTACCATGCTAATTGTAGTCTCAGGTCCTTGGGTGCATTAGGTGGGTTGTTGGCTTCGCTGACGGTGTTTAGGTTGTGTTCGAGTTCTCGTTTTGAAAGAATAGTGGCACGCAGGTTGGAGAAAAACTCTCGCAAGCTGCGGGAATTTAAAGACAAGGAATTGCACAATTGGAATGCAGAGGCTAGCACCTCTCATTTCAACGAGAGCGGATTCGACCACACAACCTTTTTGGACCCAAGAGATGAGCAGTAAGCAATCTCGTTTTTAGATTATTGTTAACTTTTAGACTGATTTTCTTTTGAATGCATGACCTTTTTTCGTATTATTCATCACCTCGGTTAAAAACGGCATCTGCATATGCACTGATCGGCATATAACTTAGGTATCTATGCGTGATCTGCACGATTTGGGTATTGTCTAGCGCACAGGTATGCATGAAATCATGTGACAGTCCGGGGAGAATCCCCGGAAAAAAAAAATCACACCACTTTTGCCCCACCCGTCATCTACCGGGGAGTTATTTAAATGCCGTGAACCTTATCCTGCAACAATCGCAATTAAAATGTCTCT
>PPLB01008222.1:0-22314 GCA_003706365.1 Citeromyces siamensis
CTCTTGCGCGCTATGCGTCGACACTAACTCATCAAGAAACGAGCCTAGCCGTCTTTTTAGGTCGGATAAACTCTCTGTATTATAAACCACAACCCGTGTGAGCATATCTCCCCTGACCACCTTTGAGAGCATCCATTTGCAATTGTTCTGATACGCCTCGTCCCCCCATTGGAAGCCGCAGTCGAACACGATGGCGACATTGCGGGAACTGGCGACATTCTGCGACAGCTGTTCCAACAACCAAGCGATTTTTCTCTCGTTGTTGGTGTAATCAAAGCACCAAATATTTTCGTAGTTTTGCATCAGCCGAAGAGTGGACGTCACTCCTGGAACATTCAAGGGTAATCGACTACGTATGTTGCATATCTTTTATTAGTAACAGTCTTTTTACCAACTTACGTGAGATAATTTGGCAACTTGTATTCGTTCGAGATGTTCCATAGGAATTGACGAAAATACCCTTCAAAAGTTGCATGTTCCCTTTTGGTCCCTTTCGTGGAGTCAATCTAGCAGTGATAGTGAAATTACCAAGAATCGGGGAAGATCCACAGAAGTTTGCCCACTATTCCCCGTGTGGCAGGTACGAGGAATTCGTTTCTTATACCGCAGCTTGTGTCATTTAACATCCATTTGCCTTCGTCCAGGGAAGAACTTCTATTCCCTAATGCACTCTATACACTGTACAAACATACTAACCACCAATGGCACAAGGACGTTATCGTTCATGTCACTCATCGCCTCTATTAGTCCCCCAAAAAGGGCGCAGACGAACGCATCACCAAAAGGTAGACCCTGGTAGTACCATATTCCCACAGCTGTGGCCGTGACAAAAGCTGCCGTGCCCTCCATGGTTTTCTTGGATCCAGACCATTGCAATAGACCAAACCTCTTGCCCACGAGCGAGGCGAACGAGTCCCCAAGTCCCAGTACGATGAGCCCGGAAATCGAGTTGAAAAGCAGTAGCGGCAGCAGAACACCTAGACTGAGGTAAATGTACGATACAGCTATCGGTCCAATGTTGTCCTTGTAATCTTGGAACGGCATAAAGAAACGGTTGAGTAGCCAGCCAAACGGTTTCAGCTTTGTAGCGCGCAACGTTTCCAGTAGTGTGAAAAGCCCTAGCACCCCAACCATGGCTAGTTTCACCAGTTCTGGATCATTTTGGAAAGGCTTGATGATGAGCCCGAATAGGAAAAAATGCCACACTTTTCTCTTGACATCTAGCGGGAACCGATTTTGCAAGGCAAATATAAGTGGAACGGCAACTATCGACACTAGCATCCATCTTTTCAAAATATCCACCCGGTAATCATTCAACCAGTCTAATAACCATCTCACAGACCCGTTCATGACGTAGTCTCCATAAAGAAGCTCAGAAATCTGCCAGTCTCCCAGGAAATAGAAGCAAGCTGGAAATCCGAAATGCATCACGATGGAGAGGTAAATTCTGTTTCCGACAAAAGGGTTCACGTTGTAAATAAACATTACAGGCGTGAAAAGCAAAAGAATCAAAAGGTAGCAGTACACGAGCCGCGACAAGATGCGCAACTCTATCGACGATGACGCGTCCGCACCAACCAGCAAGTTGATAAACCCTGTGATGAAAAGATTGAGCTCCACGGAGGTGAGTGATTTCTTTGCATAATAACGACACACATACTGTGACATTATGTGCAACAGAGGGATCCCCAGCTTGAACTGCATACTGCTGACATGGTCAAATTGATGAAACACAGATAACGCAACGATATACTTGGGGATAGCGAGCAGATCAAGCGACATAAACATGAGGGACAGATTCATGCAAAGAATCTGAAATTGTTTCTCGCTCTGTGAAGGCACAGCAAGAAGTGTCAAAAATACCGGAATCACAGCCAGGTAGATCACGTTGAACGACGGAAGTTCCATCTTTTGCCTCTCCACATCGTTGAGATGTCTTGAACGGCTGTACACCACGGCAAAGTGGCATCCAATAAGCCCAAGGTACCCAAAGGCTATAAATATAAGCTTGTTTACAAACTCGGGGTCCCCTTTATTAACAGTGTAGATGAGGTTCCCCAAGAATAGCAACACCAAAATCTGCGTCACATGTGCAAGTGTAATATTCTCAAAGTTTCTCGCTACAAACCTCAGCAGCAGTGTTAGAGGGGGATCCACCATCTCCATACTTGGTGAAGTGGATTTTTCATCCTCCTTGACAGATGTCTTTGTTGATGCCTTGGGCTCTTTTCTTCTCTGTCTTGGCATGTACTCGAACGAATATATATATATATATCGCATATTGGAGGTATATTATTTTGTATAACAAAAATAGACAATGGATGCTAATACATTACCAAGTATCTAGAGATCCAGCAACGAATCTGAATTTTTGAATATGTCAGGAATAGAAATTCAATTAGGCTACGTGTATATTTGGACATCGAACGACCGAAATGTCTGGATGGAGCCCTACGTCGTGTGCATAAGCCTTCTGAAGCTTTGAGTATCACATGTGAAGTACTGATACAGGCCGACTCTTGGAGAGTTTTTGCGTATTTTAAATATCCAGATGGGAGATATTATTCGCACACACTAGAGCCGCTCCGATATCGTTTGTCTATCCTATCGCTTCTGATCTGGACTTGTCGTGCTTGTCAGTGCCCAACATATTCTCACGATATATACAGAATATGTTTCAATGGCGTATATTCTCTGAACAGCACTCTATAGTCGTTGTCTTCGGACTATATTTGGCGTACGTTAAATTCGCCATTTCGATCGCTAGAAGGCTTGGTGTACCTATTTTGCTCGTTCCGGAGGACATCGCGATCGATTCTCATTTGTCGGATTGCTGATGAGTCTGGCTATTTAGATCGACTAACTTCTACTTTCTTGTCGGGACATTAACGTGCACCTCCTCTTTTTGTCCGGGTGTGTTTGCCCGGAATTATCCGCTTTAAGCGAATTTTGCTCTGGCAACAATTCATCGGTCATTTATCCTGATGCCTTGTCGTGGGAGTTTGCTCAATTGGCGGCGAGTTCCTCGACCAAGTGTCTATAGGAAGAGCATTGAGGGAGTGGTGAAAGGTAAGATGGAGAATATCGAGTCCTGTCAAAAGGGCATTGTTTGCAACACGGCCCCAGTATTCGATTATAATTACTCGACGAAAGCAGATCACGGAAGAAAGGGATCATAATCAGTTGTGAGGTCCCAATAGAAGTTTAAGAGATGCCACAAACCATACCACAGTAGAATAACCAAATATCAACTCATGGAGGCATGATACGATGGCAGCTCGTCACTTTCCTTTGCTTGTGACGTCGCCTTTGAACAGAAAGGTGGTGGTGGAGCAGACGATGCAGGTTGCACAAATACAACGGGAGGAGGGAGGTATTGCTGCTGGTTTAACCCGCTAAGAACAACAACATCAAACTTCTTTTCCACCTTGCGAATGCGACCAGAAGCGGTGCCGGAAACAGCTAGTTTAATCTTGAGTTGGTATGATCTATTTATGTTGCAAGACCTGAACGTTGGAGGCAGGGTATCCGGGAATTGGGCGGCGTTTAAGGTCTCTTGCGGAATTTGAAGCTCGTATACGGGCAGCGCACCATTTGTCGTGAGAGAAGGTTGAGCGTGGGCAAAGTCAAACTTGTGGTTTATATTGGAAAGGTCCAGAACCTTAGTTTTCAAATAAAGGTCTCTCACATGACCACGGACGTCTACTTCGGTGAGCGAGATCAACGTCACTTCGACGGCTCTTAGAAACACTTCGCCCAACCCAGAACTTTCGCCCGTTGAAAGAGTAAACATGCTCGGTTGCGACTCGCACAGAAGGAACAAAGAAAAAGTAGGTGGCTGGCCTCGGACGAGTGAAGCAGGGTGGTTAAACCGCGTCTGCATGGAAAATGCCAACGTCTGCGGGTCCACTTGTGGAACTGAGGGATCAGCCTTATGGAACAAACTTCTAAAGAACCCGGGTGTCTTTTCGGGTTTTAATTTTTCCTTGGAATCTGGCATGATCACAGTGTGAGGAATCTTTCCTTTGACATGGAATTGCTCTGTAAACAGCGCCACACTTTCACCAGAAGGTGGTGGGGCCATGTCAAGTGGAGAGAAGCGGAAATTGGTGCTCTTTCGTACACTCATTTTGAAGAATGAGGGTCTTTTCGCTGTCACCTTGACGAAGTACTCAATCGTGGCAAACTCTCCCAATCCGCTCAATGAAGGTGGTAGGATAGAATCGATATGTGATCTGCCACTCGCATACCAGGATGATGGTTGGTTACTGCATTGATTATTGAAAGGAATTCGAAACTCGAATGGGTAGGTATAATGACCGGGAATCAATGTGAACTCTTTGCAGTCAGAAACAGAACGGACATCAGGAGGCGGGAAAACTGTCATTGACATGTACAGCAGAGTGTGATTCTCTTCGAGTCTTTCTCTTCTCGTATTGTTATTGGTGTCATTTCGACGAACGTAGATGGCGGTCTTACTGATGCCTTCCAGTTTCACCTCGATCTGACTGAGAGTAAGCTCTGAGTGCACATCGAGGGTCACAAGACCCGTCATGAGGTCATTGTTTGTGAACGCTCCGTCTGGCCGCAAAGGATCGATTTCTACAAGTAGTTCGCAGGGTGCCATGCAACAAGTACCAGGTCACGTGATATCTGCTGAGGGTTTATGCAGGACGCATTGAGATCTCACATTGACTGATTATCTCTTCTTTTCGTGATTTACTAGCTTGTTTGACTATTAGAGGAGAGGCAGATAAAATAAAAAAAAAAAAAAATCCATTGTATACCTATGGGTTCGTTCCAACAGGAACATCTGGGGATGGGGATTCTAAAAGAGTGGTAGTTTCGTTAGCTTCCTCTTGAGGGTTCGCCGTTTGCGGGTGACAGCACCCAACTTTGGAGTACCCGAGCTCGTTTATCGTTTCCAACATTTTCAATCTTGTATTTTCGACAAGTTCATTCACGTTTTCCTTGGTCAATGACTTTGTTTCTATTGGCTCGAGTACCTTGATCTCAATCACTCCACCGTTAAAGTTCTTGGACTTTGGATTCACCAAAGTGGAGGTGTTGGAGACACAGCATGGGATGATAGGAATTCCCGCCTGGACAGCCAAGTGGAAAGCTCCCTTTTTAAAAGGCAAAAGGGTCGGGGTATTGGAGTAAGATCTCGTTCCCTCTGGGAACATGAAAAGACCTCTCTTGTTCTTTTTCAACTTTGACAACGCGTTGTTCAAAGTTTCGAGTGCTTTGGCCCTATTGGCCCTGTCCAGAAAGAACGTTCCACTGAGACTCATGAACTGTCCCAAAAATGGAACGTATTTGAGCTGTTTCTTTGCTGTCACTGTGCACCCTTTTGGGAAGATTCTTCCCAGGACAAGGATGTCCAGTTCAGACTGATGATTCGAGATGATGATGGCTGGAAGGTTCTCCAGTCTTTCGGGATGATCGATACGGATTTTTATGCGGAAAAGGAACGAAAAGAGGTTGTAGAAGCATCGAGCTGTGGTCCATTGCGCCAGTCTCTGCTGGCCCATCAAACCGAGAATGGCTGAAGCTACAACACCATAAATTGCACAGACACTCAGTGTCAATCCGGCCAACACTGATTTCGTGTAATACTTGACAGATTTCAGAAACGAGGGCATCTATGTACGAAAAGTGTTGGGCATGGTGTAAGGATTCGTCGGCGTCGGCTAGGCATCCTTGCAGTGGTTATGTGGCCATGCCTGAGTCTAAATAATGTATTCTTTGCGATTTACCCGATAAAATGTTGATTCTTAGAACCAGTAAATTATCAAAAGGTGTTTTGGATCCCTGATCGATGACATTGTCCTCAGTCTCATCCTTTGAACGAAGCAACTGTGACATTTTTGTTGTGTTCCTGCAATGTATGCACTATGTCTTGCTTGCAGAGCTTTTCGCTAGTCTGCCGCGTAGTAAATGGGAGTCTGAAGGAATTTTTATATGAAGGAAACGACATAATCAGATATATCTTTGGAGGTGGCAGCTCTGTACGTTATTTTCTATTCCTTTCAGTCCAGTGTGATATATTACGATGTTGCTTTTCATTGCAGTCGATGAGGATTCCCTGCTGCGCTAAATAAAAAATCTTAAAACCCATTCAGATTCCTACATTCCAGAGAACATTAAAAAATGTTAGGAAAACGCCCGCATTCTTGGCGTGCCTGGGAAAGCGTGAAACAACAGTGATCCTCACAAACTCCACATTTACATCTGGCCTATGTACTCTTATCAAATGAACCCAGTGCTTATAAGAGGTTGAGGTTTAAATCAACAAGAACCATTCTAAGAGTCAATAAAATGGCCACCTCGTCTTTAAGTCGGGATATTGGATGAGCCGCGATCCGATACTAGGATACATGCCGAATGCAGTCCAGGAGGAGAATACTACTGGTTTCGGTTACTCCGCTTCTGATTACGAAAGTCATTCCTCGTTTTCACAAATGAATGACCCCGCAAACCCTATGCATCCTCTTGCAAGAGTAATTCATAAAAGGGAGTCAAAAGACTCCAATTTCTTGATGATGCGAGGAATTGGGAGCAGCTTGAGTTTTATAGTTCCCACTCATAGTTTTCTCTTTCCAGGTATTCACGAAACCTTGGTAGTAATATTTTTTTCGGGTAAATTATGTGTTACTTCTATCTGAAGCTACTCCTTAATTGGAGTCTTTTGTCTTCCTTTTATACACGAATTACTCTTCTAAGAGGATCAATGGGGAATGCTCGTTGGAATGCATAGTTATGAAGGATGCACATGTGATGACGAGGAATGACCTTCTTAATCAAAAGCGGAGTAACCAGAACCAATAGTGTCCTCCTGCATTTCATTCGACATGCATCCTAGTGGATCGCGGCTGATACTATACACCGCAATTCCTGTTTTCCATATTTCTTTCACTCTTTCGTTTTCATGAAAATCCAGAACCTAAATAGCACATAAAGCCAGATATTCATTGATGTTTGTCTGTTTCTCAGAAAAAAATTTGGTCTTAGATAGCGTAACACATCTGCTCCTACAGGTTTTGTCAGCAGATCTGCCACTTGATTTTTTCCAGCAATGAACTTGACTTCACATTCATTGTCTCTTAGACGATCATGCACCACCTGGATTTTTTCATCTAGGTGGTTTGTTCTTGCATGAAATTGATAATGTCTTGTCAATTTGATGGCACTTAGACTGTCCATGTAAAACAATGGTGACTGTTGGTCACTTCCTTTCAAGAAACGTATAGCCTGACTTAATCACCTTGTTTCGTTTGAAGTCATTACCAATGCACTCTGATTCAGCAGAAGATTGCGTAGTGAGCTTTGTTCTCTCCATCTTCCAGGATATCAGCACTCCCTGCCTCATACATACACCCTGAGATTTTCTGTCTATCGAGTCAGAAGAATAGTCACTATCCAAATGTCAAGTATTTCTTGTTTTCCACGACGTTTTCTGTATTCCAATCCAAGTGACGGCGTGTCCAGCAAATACGAGATAACTTGATTCACTTTCTCTCGGATCACCTTGCGTGGATAATTGACAAATCTTGCGAGATACTGAACAGGGTGTACAATATCGGGACGACATGTCACTGATAGGTATATTAGAAATCCAATTCTCACTGCATTTTCTTGACCTCTTTAGCTTATTCTTTCGGGGTCATTTCCAATGGCGAGAACTTGTCTGGCATGAATTAGAAATTGGTGTCATTGGCGTCGAACCCCAGTACCTCTTTCCCGTGCCAAACTGTCGAAGATTGTTTATATAATCCTCTTTTGAGATTTTCGAGCTGTCAAGTTCTTTACCACGTTAACTCATAATAATTTCGAAACCAAGAAAGTTTAACTTCTTCCTCTCACACCCCCCTCACTTCCTATATCTATGGGAATTGGGTCTATGACTCGGTTTCAGATCGTTCTCACAAACAGCTTGTTCACTGGCAACATCATTAGGTGCACAAACCAGTATATCATCAACAAAGATGCACACAATGGTATCACCTTGTTTGAAAACACTTGGGCAGCTCGGTGTTGTTTTGTATCCAATGGATATTAGATGCTCAGATAACCAAAGTTTTCCAGCTTGACGTAATTTTCCAGTTTTACTCCCCTTCTCACCTGTTTTCTTGTCCACCGGATATGATGTGCCTTCAGAAGGTAAATATAGATCTCTGTATCTGTGTCCGAATTCAGGAAAGCAGTTTTCACATCCATCTGAGTTAGCTTGAGATTTTTCTCGACACAAAGTGATACGATTATTTGGAGAAGTTCATATCGTAATGTCGCGCTGAACGTCTCTTTTTACGAGAGTGGCCCTTGTTGGTCACCTCGTATTACCAATCTTCCCTCTCAGCGTTCCGCTTTTTTCTGCAAAGACCCACTTTGTAGGTAGAGTTTTTTTCAGAATTTGGCAATCACTTGTTGCAAAACGCTTTCCCCAGGTGTGATTCTTTTCCTGAGAGTCAACCTCGGATTTAATAGCTTTGTCACAAGATATCGCTTGCTTGAACGATTTAGGAACATGAATATCATGACAATCATGAATATTTCCTAAATCTGCAAGTTTTGATGCAATAATATTGATTCTCAATTTCGCCTCTTTGGCATTGAGATTGTCCCACTCATCTGGTCGGCATGTTTCCTGGTTCTGGTAGCAACATTTTCAGAATCAGGATCAATTGTAGTTGATTCTCCCACAAGATCAAATCTCAAGTTTGATGGAATCTCAACCTGCTTAGTTGTCGGTTCTTCCATTTCGTTCTCGTCTGAGAATAAATCTTGATTATATCCATTGGTCTGCAAGTCAGAAGTTGGAATCTCGTCTGCTTCCGGATTGAGTTCAGATTCTTCAGGAACTTCTTGCTGTGATTCCTTCCCCATGATTTAAGAATTTTTCTGATACTTCCGCAGACATTAATTCAGCCTCGTCCATTTCAAGTACCTCTTGTCCTTTCGAATCAATAGATTCATCCAAGTCACTTTGAACCATCGCTTGTTGTTCTTCTTGGTAATCTTTCTTAGGTTCTTGCACTTCTCCTTTATCCAAATAAATAATCTCTTTTTGTTCATTTTGGATGTCTTTCACCGGCAGTGCATCCTCATGACCTCTTGAAAATGTTCAGGTATCATTCCTTTGATCCACATTTTCAAATTCCATCTGTTGATCATTCAACACCATTCCTGATTCAGTTTCTATTTCATTAGTAAATGACAATTCGTTATCTGGAATACCTTCAAAAACTTCATTTGCTTCATCCTGATCTTCATACGCAATATCTTGCATGTCATCTGCATCAATATGCATATCATGCATATTCGTGGTTCTGTTGCATACTAAATCAAAGGTATAATTGGTTGACGACACATAAATTCGACATCCAAAAGAAGCATCACTGAGTAAAAGATAGATGCCTGTCTCCCCCTTGCTGCATGTTTTGGGCTGTAAGGCAATTGAGTTGCAATCACAGGTGTTCCAAAAGCATGCAATCTTTTGTACTTCGGAGTTCTTTTGAACAGGTAATGATACGGCGAATCCTTTATCCTCTCTGTATAAGAGATTGCTGATATGGATCACGTATTTGGCGGGATACCTCCAGAAGGGTTTTGGTAGATTAGCAGAATTGAGAAGAGTTCGAAGATCGTTCCATAATGTCAGATTTTTTCTCTCACTTACACCGTTTGATGCTGGTGAGTGAGAAGATGTAAAACTCTGCCTTATTCCATGGCTTCTCAGGAAATCATGAACGATATTCCCCACCATTGTCGCTTAGAATATTCTTGATCGAATAACCAAACTGATTATTCACCAAGGCGACATAGTCCTTGATAATTTCAAGAATATCCTTCTTTTTCATGAATCTGATGTAGGACCAACCCGTTTAAACATCGGTGATGATTATATAGTATTGATTGGGTGTTCGTCCAACATCAGTGTGTACCAGATCAAACGGTTGATTTGATCTGTACTCTTTGCGACTATCTTCAATGGCATTTGCTCTCCGAGCCTTACCAATTACGCAATCCTGACATGGCGAATCATCGAAATCATCTGAATTAAACTTCAATCCTTGAATAAGACCTTTCTTGATAGTAGTCTTAATGTTATCTTTAGAAGTGTGAACCAATCTTTGATGAATACTGTTGATTTTCCGTATCTTTGGCTTGACCATTGATCTTCCATCGAAAGTTAGCATATCATTGTCAAACTTCATTTTTATGTGACCGTCCTTGTAGTTTAACGTCATTTCGGACGTGTCCAGGTGAATACCGCATTTCACCATATCGGACAGTGATACCAACGGGAAACCACTGTTGGTGTAAGATAACACTTAATCATCTTACCAATCCTGATCTTTAAGTGACCCTCTCCTACAACGTCAATAGGAGTCCAATTGGGTCCAACTAGAAGATCATTCGCACTGCGGTGCCCTACGTCTCGGTAGTTGTGAAGCAACTTCTGATCATTTGTGACAGTTGCTCCGGCACCCGAATCGACAACCACATTATCGATCCCAACCACCAAGGTCTCGTCTGTCGAATTAGCATGACCTTTCCAGGCCCTGCTCTCTGGCTTCTGAGGGGCAATCAGCCTTCCGATGACCTTCTTTTTGGCGAACCCAACATTTTCCACGAAACGGCTTCCGTTTCTTGATTTTTTGGACTTTGATTTGTTGGTTTGCCTTATTGGTCCTTGATTCCGGCGGCCTAGTACTCCCGTTGCGTTTGTAACCGTTTTCTTTATCCAATTGATATTGATTAACAATTGAATCAAAGACAGTTTCCACCTTCGCATCTGTGTTGAGGACCTTGAAGCAGTTCGAGATATGAGCATACCTTCCAGTTAGAGAGTTGATCATGTAAGTAATATATCTCTGATCATTTGGCTGTCCCGTAGGTCTTTCGTATTCATTGTTCAGCACACTGAGTTTACCGACAAACTCTTCGGATGTAATCTGACCATAATACTTCAAAGACTGAAAACTTTTCTCAAATTCAAAAACTTTCCTAACTCTTCCAAAACAGGCCTTTAAATTAACCAGATTCTCATGGTCGCTTCTCATGGTAGAGAAATACCATCATAGCTTCCTTCCACAGAATTTGCACCACGAGGAACTGGGAGCAGCTTGAGTAGTGTAGTTCCCACTCATAGAGCTCTCTCTTTCCATGTATTCACGAAACCGTTCGTAGTGATAGTGTTTCGGGTAAATGGTGTATTACTTCTACCTGAAGCTGTTCCTTAATTGGAGTCTTTTGACTCCCTTTGATACACGAATTACTCCTGCAAGGGGGTGCATTGGGTTTGTGGGGAATGCTCATTCGAATGCATAAAGGTCACGAAGAATGACCATTCTCATGCACATGTGACGACGAGGAATGACCCTCTTAATCAAAAGCGGAGTAACCAAATCCGGTAGTCCTCTCCTCCGACATTGCATTCGACATGTATCCTAGTATTGGATCAATACGCGGCTGATCCAATACACCGACACAATTAAGTAGCAGCTTCAGGTAGAAGTAGTACATCATCTGCTCCCAGTTCCTCGCATCAACAAAAGAAACAGTAAATGTAATATAAGGACGTATCATACTAGGAAAATCGTCACTTTTATCGTCCTTCACTACTTTCTTGCGTACAGCGATCGGACCTATATTCAGGTGTTTTGCTCTCTGCAATAGCTTATTTTTGTTCCGCCGATCGCAGCCTCGTCTCGTCTATGTTTTATAACATCTCCACTCACAAATTCTCGGCGGGGAACCGATGCCAGAAGGCTTTCGGTCTCGACATGTTGGAAGTCAGACTGAGGCAACACCTGCTTTCAGAAATGCATAGCTCATCCGTTTCAATATTCTATGAACAAGTACGAAATCCGGGTCAAACATCCAAAGCGATCAGTAAAGACAATGTGGTTGAATATTTCTGCAACCATCGGTAAAAGCTTGGTGAAAAAAAAAAAGGGATATCTCACAACATGCGATTTTAGGTTGTTTTATACTCCATCTGCACCTATGACGTAGTCCCATGGAATGCATATACATCTCACAATTTCCAAAGCTGTTCTAGTGATTATTCTGATGGGTAAATTTGCACCCGACATCCGCCTGATGAGTCAACAGTAGCAATCTCCACGTCAGTTATACCGGCTAAACCTGCCAGTCTCACTGCATGGAACAGGTATGACCCTGCAGATCCATACAGGAAGGTGCAGGATCAGCAAAGGCTAAATCTCCCCCCGTAGACTATAAATAGTGGAGAATTTTTACTGATAAAGAAAATGCACACATACGTAAGTAGACTTTCTACGCGTTTATACCGACAAAAAGGCTAGAACAACAGGCCCTGTTTACCACCAACAAGCGGGCGCATCAGCAAACACCGGGTGCTGCGCGTGTAGATGTGGAGGAGGAAACTTGTGCGCCCCCTGTATTTCTGTTTGGAACGCTGTTACAAACTGTTTGTCCTCTATTCTAGCTTGTGTGACCTGCGGCTACTGCTCATGCCGCTGTACGTGCTGACGCCGAGAGATGACGTGGCTATGCAAAATGGCGCAGTAAAGTATTTAAATATGATGAGTACGTAATACATGGTGTAGAACAATGCCCCATGTAAGTTGAAAGTTTTTAAGAGTAACACGATGTAGTACTACGCACAACCGGTTTACGTGCAACAGCCTCCCATGTACTATCAGCAACCGCCACCACCACCAAAAAGAAGTGGGTGCTGCGGCTGTGATGGTTGTTGTGGAGCCTTCTGTGCTACGCTATTCTGCTGCTGCATATTTGAGCCGCTTTTCGACTGTTTGTGTGGATTTTAAATGTGGGCTCTGACCATGAGATGTAAGGGTGAGATGGAGCGAGTTGTAATTGTGCCGATAACTGTGCGCGATCTCGACACAGGCGATGTGATTAAGCAGCACGACGATTTGTTTGTAAAAGTAAAAGATGAAAATTATGTTAATTCCGACAGAGAACCCAACTTACTAGATCCTTCTGCAGACAATAAGCAGAAACTGGAGAGTTTAGTGGCAAAGTACCCCTTGCTCGATGACAGCGATATGTTTCTAGAGATGGAGAGCGGTCTTGAAAGTTCCGTCAAAACAGAGCGCCTCAAGCTGTCTTTGGAGTGCACCAATGGCGACGTGAACTTTTCATTCACAATTGACAAGAGTGTGGTGCAAGAGAGGTTAGAAGTGGATCAGCGAGGCAAGTTGAACGTGTGGATGCATTTCATCAAGAAATTGCTGTTATACGGCTCTTTTGATCAGAATAATAACTATGAGCTCCACGGGGAATTGGTGATGAGCCGTGACAAATTTGACGACGGCGTCTTTTTGGACGAAAAAAATGAATTCAACGAGAAGGAGCACCTTGACCTCATTGTGAGCAAGAAAATATTCGCCGGTAGCAATGACTCTATTTTGCAAAGAATGATTTCCTTCTCTGCAACGCAGGATCTAGATCTGGAAGTGAACCTTTTCGACTACAGTAAAACGATCTTCCAGCAGTACCACAACGTGCAAAACATATGCATAAACCGTCTGCTGCTGTGGGCGAGACTGCTTATAGAGCAGGTTGCTAAAGAGAGCTCTGATTTGGAGAAAGTGAAGAGGGAACACGAAAAGATAAATCGAGACCTGACAACCAAGCTGCTGTTGCTGGTTAATAGTAAGAAGGCAAAATTACGCGAGCTTGGCGAAGAGGGAACCGATCTGCAAGATCAACTGTCACAGCTGTCGCCTAAAAAGGATCTATTGGAACAAGAGGATGTCGACATGGGTGCCATCGAGGACAAAGCCGAACAAAAAAAGCGAGTGGCTCAGTCTCGAAAGCGAACAAGAGCTAAACCCCCCATTAAAATGGAAAGTGAGCCTGAAATACCTCAAGAAACATCTTCGAATGGCGATAGTACAGAGTGTAGTGAGTGAAAGAGAAAAGCTGGAAGAAAAAAAAAAAAAAAAAAAATCTATTTTTAAACCTCATTCCGTTTACGGAAGGCATGCGGCGATTTCACATCTAGACATCTTTGATCTACACCGCCTTGTTTCACCTGGTGAAAAAAAACCCTCTTGGAGCTTTCATCACATGGCATACAATCCTTATCCAGCTCAGCAGGCTTTTCTGGATAACGGTATAAGTTTACCCGTATATCAAATGGATATTGGTGGTACCCCGCGCATCGTTGGAGATAACCTTGATCCGGCAGCGACGGGCGAGGTGGAATCATTTATGTCTCCAGGCCCACCCGTGACAGCCCCGCGACAAGTGCCTTCATCGCGGACGGTGTATCTGGGGAATGTACCTTATGACATTACACCAAGAGAACTTTTGGATCACGTGCGGTCCGGGGTTGTAGAGAAGGTGAAAATTGTACCTTCCAAGAACTGTGCATTTATTTCGTTTCTCGATCACTCTTCTGCACTTTTGTTCCATTCGGATGCGG
Organism: Citeromyces siamensis; assembly: GCA_003706365.1. Lineage (NCBI taxonomy): Eukaryota > Fungi > Ascomycota > Pichiomycetes > Pichiales > Pichiaceae > Citeromyces > Citeromyces siamensis. The sequence goes on from PPLB01008222.1 coordinate 14,444, forward strand.
TGCTTAAAAGGCTCATTATAAAAGACCACGATATCAGGGTTGGGTGGGGCAAGAACACTCAGGTGGCTCCAATGACTGCCGATGCGATACAAAGGTTTAACGCGACAAGGAACGTTTACCTGGGTAATTTGGATCCGCAAGTTTCAGAGTCGGAACTCATCTCCGATTTGTCCTCGTTCGGCACGATAGATTGCGTGAAAATATTAACCGAGCGAAGAATTGCGTTTGTACATTTCACGTCGATCGCTTCGGCCATCAGAACTGTTCAAAACCTGCCCTTGCAGGAAAAGTATAAAGACAAGAAGGTTTTTTATGGGAAGGATAGATGCGCTTTTATCACCAAGACTCAGCAGCATAATGCTGCTCAGTATTTGGGGATCGACCCAAATTTTCAGCATTTCCTCACCACGGCGGATAGAGAGTTAATATCATCTGCACTGATCCAACAGGCGAACGCTGCTGCGGCCATCGCGACACAGGCTGGAGGCGCAAACAACCTCGGCAACAGAACTATATATCTGGGCAATCTCCATCCAGACTGCACCGCTGAGGAGATATGCAACGTGGTGAGGGGCGGCATTTTGCAATCTATCCGCTTAATGATCGAAAGACATGTGGGGTTTATCACTTTTGTCGATCCTATAGCTGCGGCGCAGTTTTTCGCCATGTCCGCGTTACACGGATTGGTGATTCACAATAGGAAGATAAAAGTTGGATGGGGCAAGCACAGCGGACCTCTTCCAAATGCGCTCAGCCTTGCAGTGGGCAGCGGTGCCTCGAGAAACATCTATATCGGCGGACTGGACATCCCTGATGAAGATGTTGTTCTCAACGAGGAGGCACCACAGTTGGAAACTGTCAAGACGGAAAAAGGTCTTGATCAAAACGAAAAACTGGTATCGCTGGCGAGAAGACTGAGACGGGACTTTGAAAATTTTGGCGAGCTCGAGCAGGTCAACCTGCTCGTTTCTAAAAAATGTGCATTTGTCAATTTTACCAATATCGCCAATGCAATCAAGGCTATTGACTCGATCAAGAACGACAGCTTTTACTCGAGTTTTAAAATAAATTTTGGCAAGGACAGGTGTGGAAACATTCCTCGGCAGTTCCACAACGGACGTGGAGAGTCAGAGACTAGCGTTGACTATGGAGATTTTTACTACGAAGATGACTTTAATGCACACTAGTCTAACATCCCACAAAATCCCGCTCCTATTATAATGTACGCATCATGGAAAAAAAAAAAAAAAATATCGTGCGATACCAAGCCTCGCCAAACCCGGTGAAATTTCGGGTTTGACACACATGACTCTACACTTATAAACCATTATCGGTGCAGCTGTTGTCTTCAATGGGAAAAGCAGATTTTGACGAGGACGTCCTCTCTCAAACCTCGTCGCATAACGCGGTAGTCCGCGGTCTGCACAAAGTGTCCCGCTTCATCGACTCGTTTGGTGGTGAGGTGCGTGGAATAGAACGGATAGATGATAAGGAAAGAGCGCCCACAAGCCTCAGGCCGACGATATCGGTAATAGGGTTGTGGCTCAGTGGCTGTGGAGGTCTTACCTCGATGTCTGGTTTCTTCTTAGGCTCGCTGCTTTTCGAGCTATCTCTCAAAGACTGTTTGATAACAGGCATTCTGTCCACTTTTCTCGGTTGCGCCACCGCGGCTTATTGCTCCACCATGGGACCCCAAAGTGGTCTCAGACAGATGTGCTCCGCGCGGTTCCTCTTTGGCCGTTGGGCGGTGAAAGTTGTGGCCTTTGTCGCTATCATTGGCGTCCTGGGTTGGTCTGTGACCAACTGCGTTCTCGGTGGACAAATTCTCAAGTCCATCTCGGATGGCAAAATCCCGATAGAAGTTGGAATAGTCATCATCAGCGTTGTATCGGTGTTGGTGTCCATTTTTGGAATAAACCAGCTCTTGAGAGTAGAGGGTCTCTTGTGCATCCCCGTGCTCATAGCTATGTGTTTGCTTTATGGAGTAGCATCTCCCCAGTTGAACGGTATATCTTTGCAATTGCCCCCCGGCATAGAACTGGATCCAGCAACGAGAAAGGGTAACATTATGAGCTTTTTTACCCTCACTTTCTCCATCACTCAAACATGGGGCGGGATTGCAAGCGATTACTATATTCTCTTCCCAAAGAAGATGTCACAAAGGAGAATCTTCACCGTCACTTTTTTCGGGATCTTTCTGCCCTCGATTTTTGTTGGCATCTTGGCCATGTTGCTCGCGGCCGCCGCACTCGGTTACCAACCTTGGGGGGACGCTTACGTGGCCAATGGTCTTGGCGGACTGTTAACCGAGGTGTTTGCTCCATGGAAAGGTGGCGGGAAATTTGTCATAGTTGTCTTGTTCTTGTCGCTCGTGTCCAACAACATCATCAACAGCTACTCTTCAGCCTTTGGTCTCCAACTCATAGGCGGTTATATTCACATAATACCAAGATGGGTGATGAACGTGGTAGTCACCGTCATTTACCTGGTGTGTTCCTTGGCTGGCAGAAATGAACTCAGTACGATACTGGGTAACTTTTTGCCTATGATTGGGTACTGGATCACCATATATTTCACCATTCTTATCGAAGAGAACCTCATTTTCAGGTCTACGAGGCTCTTTAACCTTTACAAGTTTGAGACGAACGCCAAAGAGACCATTCCTCGCTACGATTTCGAAATTTGGAACAACTTTTCTAAGCTCACAAATGGATATGCTGCCACTTTTGCATTCCTATGTGGTGTAGCGGGCGCAGTGATCGGAATGGCTCAGGTTTATTACATCGGCCCAGTTGCGGCTTACTTTGGCCATTATGGTGGTGATCTCGGTATGTGGCTAGCAACGGGGTTCACAGGTATCGTGTACCCTTTTGCTAAATACCTTGAACTGAGGGTGTTTGGAAAATGAATAACGTTTAACTTATCGGGAGGCGGGCTTGGTCTTTCATTCGCCATGGCGGTGTACAGACTGTATGGGCCGCCTCTGTCATGCGGGCGTTCAAGTGAAGTAGACGAATTATGAAACACGTTTACCAAAGTGGAGAGAGAAAGAATCAAGATTCCTGATCCTGGGCGTGAATTTGGATATCCGTTAATGCTAGAACTAATAGAGATGCAAAATATCTGTGAGTACGTCAGCTTGAATATTGACGGTAGTATCACACATAAAGTTTGATGAAGAGATAGAGAACCAGCCCACGTCACTATTCTGCACTATTAGGAAGGTTGGTCATTCTCCGAATTTTTGGTCTCAGAAGCTGAGAAAACCAAAAAGATTGAAACAAAAACACTCAATAATCGATCATCTGCAAGGGGAAATCAAAAAGTTGTGTTATTGCTCTGTATACAGTATTTGGTACTGGCCAACAAGACGTGTCCATCTCAGTAGCGATGAGATAGATAAACGATATCTGAATGGTCCTAGTGTGCGCGAATACACAAATCATATATAGATAAAACTCTCCAAGCTCAAACTTGGAGTCACTGCTTTTCAAGATAAAAGCAATAAAATTTGATTTAGAAAATATAGTCGTGGGCTTACTCACATGATGTTCAAACATCGGCATCAGGAGAGACCGGCTGTTGTGACTATGCGTCACTTCGTGCATACGCTTATGTACGGAACAGCGTGTTGCATCCATACATTTTAGTCGCCCATCTTCGAGGGCTGTATATATATATATATACACCTTGCATCCAAATAAATACATGGTGGTTTCCGCCGACTCAATGTTTCATAAGACGGACACAAAACCGATAGAAACCACCGATGAAGGTCGGTTATTGCCCACGGCTGTACAGAATAAGGAACCGCTAGAGTCACCTGAACGCTTCATCCCTCGGGACGGGAAAATGCTATCGAAAGGAACGAGCATTCCAGAGACGAAGGTGACCCAAGAATCTGGTCAGGGAAATCACGCGCAACCTTCTGCATCTTCTAGTGATGGCGAGTCACGTGAATCTACCGATAAATGGACCATAGATACACAGAAAAGTGTGGGGAAACTGACACCGTCAAAGTGGTCGTTATTTATGCAGGAAAACTCGTCAGATTCGGAAGAGAAGCTCTCTGCAAGTGTCTGGGACAAACAGAAAGTTCTTTCTCTTGTTGCCCGCACATCAACATTTCAGAACGACAGCGACAATAAAGACGAAGAAAGTGAGGTGGAATTTTCCGCTGCAGAGAATGAGGATGTCATTGTGATTGATTCGGAAGAGGAAACACCCGCTGAACATGACGTGTATGATGCGGATGAGCAAGACGATGACGTTTCATCAGAGCACGAATCGGAAGTTGACGATTATCCGCAAAGAAAAAGAAGGCTTCGGACTAGGAAGCGGGAACCTGTTTCACGGAAGGCGCCGCGCCGTGTGGTGAAAAGGGAAGGTGCGAAAGAATCTATAGGCGAGCCAGAACTGCCCGCCTCTTCATCTCCATCTGAATCGCATCAAGTGAAAATGGAGAAAACTGGTTCAAGTGACGAGGAATACGAGGAGAATGAGGAATCAGAAGATCTCGAAGTGGTTGAAGTGGAGGACGTTTCAAACGCACCTGAGATTGAGGTGATTGATGCCAAAGACTTCAAGCCGCGGAAAAAGAGTGCACACGAGGAAAGAAGGAGGATATTGCGGCATTCGACGTATGTGACCAGAAAGAGGTGAATTGCAGATTGTTGTATTCTAGTGTATTATTAGTAAATGCATGATGGAGAACGTTCTCATGGTATAATGCAACATTGTATCTGGTGTGTGGATATTCCTTAAAAGAAGAAAAAAAAACCCGCAAACAAACTACCACATTTGTTCAATTTACTCTCTGTCTAGGATGTATTACATGTAAAAACTGCATATACATCTCTCCCTTTCCAGATTGGCCGCATTCATCGAGTCCGATGGCATCATTCCACGTCTCTATATAAATTGAAATAATTATATACTTTTTTGTTTGTACACAGAATGGCAATCAAAGGTTTGGGGTCTTTGGACCAGCAGTACGACGGCTCTAAATTGAGAATAGGAATTCTGCATGCGAGATGGAATGCGTCTGTAATTGAGTCTTTGGTAAAAGGCGCTATGAAGCGTCTCCAGGAGTTTGGCGTTCAGGAATCAAACATCGTTGTCGAGTCCGTTCCTGGTTCTTTTGAACTTCCTTTTGGAACTGAAAAGTTTGTCACGTATCAAGAGGCTAAAGGTGAGCCTCTGGACGCTGTGATCCCAATCGGTGTGCTGATCAAGGGATCCACAATGCACTTTGAGTACATTTGTGACTCTGTCACTCATGGAATCATGAACCTGCAAACCAGATTACAGATCCCTGTTATCTACGGTGTTTTAACGTGTCTCACCGAGGAACAAGCCGAGGCAAGAGCAGGATTGATTCCCGGAAAGATGCACAACCATGGTGAAGACTGGGGTGCGGCTGCTGTAGAGATGAGTTGCAAGTTTAACATTTGCAAGTGTGAAGGCGCGTGCAAATGTGTAGGAGTCTGCAAGTGCAAGAATCCAAGTTGCAAATGCGGAAGCGCATGCAAATGTGAAGGTGTGTGCACTTGTGGGAAGAAAGAAAGCGTCAAGAAAACTTGCCAGTGCGAAGGTAGCTGCACTTGCAAAAAGAGAACAGTCTGCGCATGTAAAGATGCGTGCAAATGTCAGGGCGTTTGCAAATGTGAAAAGCAAAAAGTTTGCAGTTGTGAATCTACCCCGTCCACTGAGAAAGAATGCGGATCATGCGATTGCTCGAAATAATGTGTTTATACAAAAACGTTCTGTTTGTTGTTCTTCTTGCTCAGTTGCCTGTGTAAATCTCTCTTTCTGCGTCTAAACTCTCTGTTAAGTTCACCTCTATGCTCCCAGAACCAAGCGTTAAAATTTTCACGGTCGAAATTGCTGCTAAGCTTGTTGAGTTGAGTCTGTGCTCTCAAGAATGGAGAGTCCGTGTGCGGGAAAAACAAGCCAATGTCTCTCTTTTTACCGACAAACATCTCCTGCTTCTCCCTTTGGGCCTCTGTAATGGATTTCTGCTGCTGTGCAGATACTTCAACTGGCGCAGAACGGTCAATGTCGTCCTCTTGGTCAGAATCGATCAGCTTAAAAGTCCCGGACAAAGACGATTCGGGAGCGTTGAAAAGCGACCGCAAGTTCTCAGTCACTGGTTGTTCCGGTTCCGGAGCGTGCTTTCCAGCGTCGTTCTCCAGTGGCTGATCCTCCAATTTGTCCACTCTTCTCGGTTTCATATCCTCATCCTCATCATCTAGATCCATCGGCTTGTCAAAATCATAAGTAGCGAGCAAGTCTTCAAGAACATCTCTATTTCTCTGATCTTCTCCCTCTACTTGTTCGTCTTTTGAGATTTCCCCTGCAGATCTGAGTCTCTCTACAACATGGTTGTTGGCATCTCTCCAAGTACCATCGACAAATCGGAAACTAAGATCAGACACTTTTTTATCCTTCTCATAACCCCACAATTTCGTCTTGTGAGCCTTGAGCTTCTGTATCACCCCTGAGTGCGTCTCTATACGGAAAGTGGCATGCTTCATCTCATTTCGAGATCTTGGCTTCTCTCGCCATCTACCTCTTAATGGCGGGTTCTTCAAATATTCAATATTGTCCGCATTTTTAATTCTCTCTTCACGCCTCTCTGCAATTCTCTCCCTCTTTTCCATGTCGTGCCTCTTCATTTTTTCCAAATCGTCGTTGTTATGATCTTCTGTCCATTTCTCCCGCCATGATTTACCAGCCTTGGATAGCGAAAGTATACAGTCTTTGAATTTCACACCATTCAACGAAGCCGTCAGTCTGCCGTATTCCTTTTCTGTAATCTCAACTTCAACAAAGCCGAAATATTTATCTATCGTCGGCTTGGTGTGTATTGAAATCGGCGAGATGATCTTTCCAAATTTTGCTATACGGTTCTCCAAATCTGAAACATTCTCCTTCAATAGAGGAGATATGTTGCCTATATGTATTTTAACTGTTGAGCTCATCTTGGAAAATTATGCATACTTGAGTGTGAAATGGAAAGGTGTAGGGAGGGGAGACCCGACGTCATTCTAGACTATTTGGCTTGTGTTGTCCTTTTTTAAAACATAGAAGAGTATGTAGAGTTTTTATGACGATGAGGTGATTTCTTGTTCGAATTGTTGTATTTCGCTGTTTTATCCACGTACATTGCTTTAAATGACGTCTTTCAATCCCTCACAACAGAGATGTCGACCGGAACTGTGCCCGAGTCTCGAGATGATCAACTGAGCACATAGCACATCTAGAAACTGAGGCCTCTGCGAAATTTCATCACAACCAAACCGATTATAACAAACTCTGAGTATATTGACCATGGTTTCCAAATTGAAACTTTTCAACAAAAAGTCGACTCTTCCATCCATAAACACAAAGCAGCCTTACCTTTACGATTCCACCACTCGAGATTGACCACTGTCACATTTAATCTAACAATAAGCTTAATAGAGTGCATTTTCTTCATGAATGACATGCTGATGAAATGAGGAACTGGGATGCTTGAGCTATCTAGTTTGTATTCACAGTTTGGTCCCTTTCCAGGTATTCAAGTTACCTTTCGTAATAGTTTCTCGGGACTATAATGCATTACATCTACCCAAAGCTGCTCTCTTTCAACTCCCTTGGATTGCTTCTGAAAGAGGTTATGGTTCATTCGAACGAATAAAGGTTATTTCTATCCATCCTAGTTTCGGAGTACGGCTGATCCGATACACCGACAGAACAAGGAGCAGCAGGACTATGACCAAATGCCCTCAAGATTTAAGCCGTCTTTTGCCTTAAATGAAATTCCAAAGACCCACAATAGGATTGTTATATCCACTGCAAAATATAAGAAAAAATGGAAAAAAAAAAAA